>JAZFAW010000014.1:4430125-4572287 GCA_036850905.1 Luffa acutangula | reverse complement strand
GGTGGTATCTGCGATAAAGGCAAGAAGGCTCGTGGATCGAGGAGCATGGTGCTTTTTTAGCCAGTGTGTTAGATACTCGAGTTGAAAAGGCGGGAATAAGCTTTGTACCAGTGGTCAATGAGTTCATGGATGTATTCCCCGAAGATCTTCCAGGTTTGCCTCCGGTTCGAGAAGTGGATTTCAGTATCGAGCTTGAGCCAGGCACAACTCCTATTTCTAAGGCACCCTACAGAATGGCCCTAGTAGAACTGAAAGAACTAAAGGTGCAGATACAGGAACTCCTGGACAAGGGTTTTTATTCGTCCTAGTGTTTCACCTTGGGGAGCTCCAGTCCTGTTCGTGAAAAAAGAAAGATGGATCTATGCGCTTATGCATTGATTATCGGGAGTTAAATAAAGTGACGATTAAGAACAAGTGCCCACTCCCTCGCATAGATTATTTGTTCGACCAGTTGCAGGGAGCGTCAGTATTCTCCAAGATTGATCTGCGATCAGGTTACCACCAGTTGAGAATAAGAGAGGAAGATATTCCCAAGACTGCGTTCAGATCTAGATACGGGCATTACGAGTTCACTGTAATGTCTTTCGGGCTAACAAATGGGCCTGCAATATTCATGGACTTGATGCACAGAGTGTTTAAAAAAAATACCTTGACACCTTTGTGATCGTGTTTATCGACGATATTCTGGTTTACTCCAAGTCAGATGAGGATCACGAGACACACCTCAGAAGGGTTTTGACAACCCTAAGGCAAAATCAGTTATATGCCAATTTCTCCAAGTGTGAGTTTTGGCTTCAGCAGGTGTCCTTTTTAGGACACGTGGTGTCGAGTGATGGAATTTCAGTTGACCCAGCAAAAGTTGACGCAGTTACCAAGTGGCCTCGCCCGTCCACGGTCACTGAAGTTCGTAGTTTCTTGGCGTTAGCAGGATACTATCGTCGTTTTGTGCAAGACTTTTCCAAGATAGCCACACCATTGACACAGTTGACCCGAAAGGGTAGTCCGTTTGTGTGGAATGGTGCTTGTGAAACAAGTTTCCAAAAGCTCAAGCAGAGGTTGGTTTTAGCTCCAGTGCTCACAGTTCCAGATGGATCAGGTTCGTTTGTTGTTTAGAGTGACACCTCCAAGAAAGGGTTAGGTTGTGTTCTGATGCAGCATGGTAAGGTTATCGCCTATGCCTCCCGCCAGCTAAAGGACTATGAACGCAACTATCCAACACATGATATGGAGTTAGCATCTGTAGTCTTTGCCATGAAAATTTGGAGACATTATTTGTATGGTGAGAAGATCCAAGTCTTTACAGATCACAAGAGCCTTAAGTATTTCTTCACGCAGAAAGAGCTTAATATGAGGCAGCGCAGATGGCTTGAGTTGGTGAAGGACTATGATGTTGAAATTCTTTACCACCGGGTAAAGCGAACGTGGTTGCAGATGCACTCAGTAGAAAGTTAGCCCATACCTCAGCCTTAATCACAGACCATACTCACATAAGGACTGACTTGGAGCGTGCAGGGATAGCAATTCTAGTAGGAGAAGTTTCCTCACAGTTGGCCCAGTTGACAGTTCAGCCGACCTTGAGACAACGTATCATAGAAGTTCAGAGGAAGGATCCCAGCCTTAGTGACCTCTTCCACCAGGTAGACACAGGTTAGGGGGATGAGTATTCTCTATCCTCAGATGATGGCCTTCTTTTTCGAGGGCGACTATGCATGCCTGAGGGTGATGAGCTCAGAAATGAGGTTCTGACTGAAGCTCACAGTTCTCCTTTTTCAATGCACCCAGGCGGCACGAAGATGTACCAAGACCTAAAGTAGTACTATTTGTGGCGTGGCATGAAGAGGGATGTAGTAGAGTTTGTGAGCAAGTATTTTGTTTGCCAGCAAGTTAAAGCTCCTAGACAGAAGCCAGCAGGGTTATTGCAGCCTTTGGTTGTGCCTCAGTGGAAATGGGAAGAAGTGGCTATGGATTTCATTGTCGATTTGCCCAAGAACAGCCAGAGGTTTTACTGTAATTTGGGTGATTGTTGATAGACTCACTAAATCCGCTCATTTCCTGCCAGGGAAGCCTACCTATTCGGTTGAGAAGTGGGCTCAGTTATACATGGAGGAAATTGTCAGGTTGCATGGGGTTCCAGTTAGAATTGTTTCAGATAGAGACCCCCGTTTCACCTCTAATTTATGGACCGGGTTCCAGGGAGCTTTGGACACAGTTGAATTTTAGTACAACTTTTCATCCCCAGACTGATGCTCAGACAGAGAGATTGAATCAGACGTTGGAAGATATGTTGGGAGCTTGTGCATTAGACTTTGCAGGCAGTTGGGACAGCCACTTGCATCTGATGGAGTTTGCCTATAACAACAGTTATCAAGCGACTATCGACATGGCTCCATTTGAAGCCCTGTATGGAAAGAGATGTAGGTTGCCCATTTATTGGGATGAAGTTGGTAAACGCAAACTGCTTGGACCTGAGTTAGTTCAAGTTACTAATGAAGCAGTCCAAAAGATTAGAGCAAGGATGAAGACAGCTCAGAGCAGGCAAAAGAGTTATGCAGACACCAGACGTAGGGACTTGGAATTTGCTGTTGGAGACTTTGTGTTTCTCAAAGTTGCACCTATGAAGGGAGTTTTGAGGTTTGGAAAGAAAGGGAAGTTAAGTCCCAGGTTTATAGGTCCATTTGTGATTCTGGAGAGAATTGGTCCAGTGGCTTATCGTTTGACCTTACCACCATCACTCTCTTCAGTTCATAACGTGTTCCATGTATCTATGCTACGGAGATACATGGCAGAACCGTCTCATGTGATTGATTTTGAGCCTTTGAGACTGGATGAAGGCTTGAGTTATGAAGAGAAACCAGTTCGAATCCTCGCCAGAGATCGCAAGACCC
This sequence comes from Luffa acutangula, assembly GCA_036850905.1. Classification (NCBI taxonomy): domain Eukaryota; kingdom Viridiplantae; phylum Streptophyta; class Magnoliopsida; order Cucurbitales; family Cucurbitaceae; genus Luffa; species Luffa acutangula. The sequence goes on along the minus strand of JAZFAW010000014.1, from coordinate 4,569,402 downwards.
TTCGTAATAGAGAGATAAGCATTGGTCAAGGTGCTTTGGCAGAATCATCAGGTTTAGGAAGCTACATGGGAGCGAGAAGAAGATATGATAACAAAGTACCCGGAGCTCTTCCAGAACTAACAACTTTCGAGGACGAAAGTTTCTAAGGAGGGAAGATTGTAACGTCGTCAAATTTAGGTGAGACACAATTTTTGCTAGTTTTGAATTTATTTGGGCTTAAATTAAGGACTTTGATGGATGTATGTCTCATTTTATTGGGTTTTTACCTTTGGTTTTAGTTGAGGGGCATTTTGATAATAACCTTGAAGTTGGAGTTGCCCTAGTTCCCCTTTGTTTTGAGCCCAGCTGCCAGCCACTTCTTTTTTTTCTCCTTCTTCGATCTTTCGCCCCACTAGTAGCCACCTCCCTTGAGATTTTCTTGTTTCCTTCGTAAGCTACCAGCAGCCCCCTATCTCTCTCTTCCTCTTCGACCGCCAGCAACACGCCACGACACCGGCGCCGACGACGATTCCCCAGAGACGCACGACCCACAGCGGCAGCGGCGTCTCTGTTTTCGTTCGGTAAGCAACTACGCATTGCAAGTTTCTTTTCTCCCTCACCAATATCTCACTTTTGGTCCTTTCCCCTCTATTTGTGTGAGGTAGCAGCGTGGGTGTGGTTGGGGTTGCATCGTGTCTCCGGCAGCAGTACTATTAGGCGTGGCCAATAAGCGTTTGGGTTGTTTATTCGTCGTTTCCGGTGTGATAACAGTGTGGGTAAGTGAGGAAATTCGTCATGTTGATTGTTGGCCACATTTAATCGATTTCCCATTCACTTTTCCTTCCATTCAGTAGGCGATCTTTCTGTGTCCGGCGATTTGGGTGTTGAATCTCCAAGCTTCAGCATCCTTGAGCGGGATTTACCATTGAGTAAGCGATTTAAGTCAAGATTGTGGTGGTTTATCTATGTTAGTGGATTACTCATTGATTTTAGCACTTGTTTTTGTAGGTTCCCTTAGTGGTTGGTGATTTCGGCGCCAAAAACTTGATGTGGAATTTTCCTACCGCAAGCGCACGGGTCAAGTAATAATAAAGTGATCGTAAAAAACGAGTGTCGTCCTCTAGATTGGATTTTTAAGTTAAATCAAGTATCATAAATAATCTTGCTCAATTTTATTTAGGGAACGGAAAGTAGTGAGTGATAGATAGAAAACTAAATCAAAGCAAATAAACAAAGGAGATTCAATTGAAAGAACACTTAGGGAATTGATTTCGCCAATTTAGTCTAGGATTGATTTTAGGGAATGAGTTATCATGCACAATGGAATTATGAGCCTAAGAACCTCTAATCACAACTACCTCTCCCGAGTATAATTGATTCTCATGCAAATTAACCAACTTGATATCCCTATCTAAGTTTATTAACATGCAAGGCATTTAGTTCTTTTTGACCAATTCTAAAGTTAATCTAAAATCCATCACGAGCTTAGAAAATAAACTTTAGTCATGCAATCTTAATAAAGTCTACGTTGAATCACCTCTCCCGAGCAAGACTCAACACTTAGATCATTCAACTAATGGCCAATTAATTGAAAGCATTAAATGAAGATTGCAAACATAATAACCGTTGCACAACTCAGACCGTAAATCAATCCATAAACTAAAAAGACTACATCAATCCCTAAGCGACAAGTTTAGCTACTCATACATGGCGTTACAAGATCAACTAAACATGAAAAAGCCATTAAATCTAACTAGAGAAAAGGAAAAGGAAAGGAAACACTCAATGTCGTTGAAACCGGCACGTCCCCATCACGATCTCCACGCCACCAAGTCAGATTCCCGATCCTCGTCCTTGCTTCAGCTCCCACAGTAGGTCTCTAGTCGAAATTAGGGCTAAAATCTCCCAATTTGGCCTCCCCCAATCCGTAGCATGAAAAGAAGTATATATATGAAATTCTGGCGATAGCGTCGAGACGCTGTCGACATAGCGTCTCGACGCTATGCTCTGCCGCGCGTTTTGATTATGGAAAAAACTGACAGCGTCGAGACGCTCTTGTCACAGCGTCAAGACGCTATGACTCTGCCGCCAAATTTAGTTAAGGAAAGGCAGCGTCGAGACGCTCCAAGAGTAGCGTCTCGACGCTGGTCTGCAGATTGCCCTCTCTTGGCTCCTTCTAACTTGAATCTTTTCGATTCTTTGGCATCTTTTCACGTCCCGAACACCCGATTAACTCCAATTCCACGCTTAAGCTCTAATCAACACTTTCCTACTAAATAAACAATTAAGTGCAATAAAATGACCAATAAATCATAAAAGACTAACTAAATTAATTAGGGAAAAATAGCTAGCTATGCTCGCAATCAAACACCCCCAAACTTAAGCTTTTGCTAGTCCTCGAGCAAACTAAAAATCCAACATACAGTGGAAGAATGGATGCAACAAACATGACTCAATCCTCAAGGCTCAAAAGTCAATAGTCAAGCAAGCAAGAGACATGCACACAAGGACCAATGAGGGAGACAAATTAAAAGTTTTCCAAAATTAACTTGCACAAGCGAGATCTAACTCAATGAGATCAGACTCTACTAGCCCGGGATTGGATTATTAAACTCTCAACTCATCTTCCCTCTACACTGGCACTAAGGATTCACTAACGAGTCACTGAAACAAATTAGTTTGTTTTCCTCCATACTTAGGTGCTTATAATTGAAAATTAAATTAAGCATTTATATGTGGCACTAGCTTTCACACACCTATTGCATGGACCCTTAACCTGAGTTTTCTCTTGTTGGCCTAACTGATCACAACAGGGGTAGCTCTTTTTGCCTAAATCTTTATTACTCATTGCATTGCGCGCATAAGTCATTACTTTCTCTCTTTTTTTTTCAAATTATAACAACAAGAATGAGTTTTCTTTATGAGCATGATAAGCATATATTCTTTTCTTTCCTCCTAAGCAAGATCAAACATGCTAATTTGCAAAAAAAATTAACTCTTTAGCTCTTCCCTACACCTATCGAGGTGACAACAAGCATATGAACCTAATAGTTCGCTCCTAGGCATTCAACTCCAAATCAAGCCAAGACAAATACTCTACTCATGCAAGACATCTGCTAGAAAAAGTTTAAAAAGTCTCCCTTTTTGGGCACTCATGCTTACAACTCATCGAAAGCTTGAAAATTGACAAGAAAGCCTATCAAATGAAATCATAGTCATGCAAAAAAAAACATCCAGAAAACAACCATATGCTCAATTCAAAGAAAGCTCAAAACTATAGCCCGAACTCAGATGCTCATGGTCTCCACAAACATGCTATTCCACCCCCAAACTTAAAACATGCATTGTCCTCAATGTATAAAGAAAATAAGGCATAATCAAGCATGAGAACAATAAAAGAATGGAAGGAGTGAACAATACTGCCCTGAAATGATGATGACCTTCTTATGAAAGCTTGCAAGCAAAGGAGAAACTGGAACCAAGACCTACAAAACAAAAACAGACAATAAATCAAAAACGCAAAGAAAGACACAACTGGGCTTACTTGGGTTGCCTCCCATAAGCGCTTGTTTAACGTCATTAGCTCGACGTGCTGATCGTGCATCAAGGAGGCTTCTTTTCTGTGAATCTAACAGAGGTGCTCTTGCTTGCACCTTTTTTGTAGCCCATCACAAGCACTTCAGAGTGTCCCTTAGAGTCTTCAACTGCTTTAAATATTTCTTTTTCATTCTGGACTCTAACAGTGAGCTCCCTACGCTCAATATCAATAATCACTCGCCCTGTGGCGAGGAATGGTCTTCCTAATATAACAGGCATTGCAGGATTTTCCATCATATCCATGACATATAAATCAATAGGGAGAAAAAATCTACCTACTCTGATTAGAACATTTTCTACAATGCCAACTGGTCTAACCACAGACTGATCAGCCAATTGGAGCTTTACAGGAGTAGATTTAATCTCACCTATATCTAACTTTTTGCACAAAGATAGAGGGATAATATTAATGCTAGCACCTAAATCACATAATGCTCTAAAAGAATAAGTACCAAAGCTACAAGGAACAGAAAAACTCCCTGGATCTGCTACTTTTTCAGGTACCTTCTGCTGAACTCTGGTGCTGCATGTGGAAGCAAGATATACGGTGTCAACCTTCTTTTCTTTCTTTTTCTTTGCTAACCATTCCTTCATGAATCTGTTGTACTGGGGCATCTCTAGTGCTTCTGCAAAAGGAATGTTAATGTTCAGACTCATAAATGCATTCATAAATTTATCAAACTGAACCTGATTGTTCTTCTTTTTCTTTTTCTTTTTCTTGTCTTTGAGGACCATCAATGTGGCAGAAGGAATAGGAGGCTCAGGTTCAGGCTTTTCAGCTTCATCTGACGATGTGTCCTCCTCAGCTTCCCCAGTGGGCGTGTCATACTCCTCAGACTCAGGGTCCTCTTCAACTTCCTCATGGTGCACAATAATGGCCTTATAGTACTCCATCTGGGTTTTCTCTTGCTCAGCTGGGGCCTTACCTTTGCTCATGGTGTTTACAACACTTACCAACTGTCCCAGCTGAGTCTCAATGTTCTTGATGGATGCACTGTGGCCATTCACCATGGTGTTGATGGCAATGACTGCCTCCTCCAATTTGTTTGTCCTGTTACTTGACTCTGCAATGAAAGCTCCAACAATATCCTCTAATTTTTTATTTTCTTGAGTTTGAGGGGCAAAACCAGGAGGATTAAGAACATTCTTATTATTAGCATAAGAGAAATTTTCATGGTTCCTATTGTTAGGGTGATAATGTGTAGGTGTATAATTATTATGATATTCCCTGGAATTCAAATTTGATACGTACTAAACCTGCTCGATGGTCTCCTCCTGAGATCTAGATGCTAAAGCGGCAGCTGATTCAATTGACTGTGCACTCCCTATACCTGAAAATTTCAGAAAAGCATTAGCCAGGGAAGACATCTGGGTCTGAAGTGCACTTACATTGTCAATCTCGAACACTCCAGCAGCAATCTTTTTAGGTGCAGACCGCTCCGATGCCCACTGATAGCTGTTGGTGGCCATATCCTCTAGAAGTATGCGAGCATTTTCCACGGTCTTGGACAACAGAGTCCCACCTGCAGCTGCATCAACAATAGTTTTTGTACTAGGAGTTAAGCCATTATAAAATAATTGAACCTGAAGCCAGTCGGGGTAGCCGTGCTGAGGGCACTTCCTCAGCAACTCTTTAAATCGCTCCCAAGCCTCGAACAGCTGCTCATCGAACTGCTGCTGGAACGCCCAATCTCGGTCCTCAGCTTGACCGTCTTTGCAGGAGGGAAAAATTTCTTCAGAAATGCCTGGACTAAAGCATCCCAGGTGGTGATGCTCCCGGGGGGAATAGACTGCAACCAATCTCGTGCTTTATCCTGCAAAGAAAAAGGAAACAAGCGTAAGCGAATGGCATCCTCAGAGGCTCCATTTATTTTTACCGTCCCACATATGTCTAAAAATGATTTTAGATGAGAATTTGGGTCCTCGGTGGGCGATCCTCGATAAGCACAATCTCGAGCCATCTGAATGAGTCCGGTCTTCAGCTCAAAGTTGTTGGCATTGATCGGGGCATAGAAAATCCCCGATTCTTGCCCCTGAAACACGGGTTGAAAGTAGTCTCTAATAGGCTTAGGCTCCTCAGGTAGATTTTGGTCGGCCATTTGGATATTTTCTCTATTTTCCTTTCGAAGCCTATGAATTGTTCTCTCGATCTTGGGATCCAACGGTATCAATTCTCTACTACTATGCATAAACAAACTAAACTACCCTAAAAAGGAAAGAAAACAATTAAGGAAAGAAACAAAGAAAAGAAAACAACTAATCTAAATATGGAAAATATAATCTAGAAAAGGAAAATACTATCTAATTAAGGAAAACAAAGACAAATAAGGAAAAGATTGTACAACTACGAAAAACACTAAACTAGAAAACAAATATGGAAAGAAAAACAAATAAGGAAAAAAAATGCAATCAACCTATAAAAGTAAAAATACACCCTAAATTAAGACCGAACAATTTTTTCACAATATTAATCTAACTAAATGTGCCAATCCCTGACAACGGCGCCAAAATCTTGATGTGGAATTTTCCTACCGCAAGTGCACGGGTCAAGTAATAATAAAGTGATCGTAAAAACGAGTGTCGTCCTCTGGATTGGATTTTTAAGTTAAATCAAGTATCATAAATAATCTTGCTCAATTTTATTTAGGGAACGGAAAGTAGTGAGTGATAGATAGAAAACTAAATCAAAGCAAATAAACAAAGGAGATTCAATTGAAAGAACACTTAGGGAATTGATTTCGCCAATTTAGTCTAGGATTGGTTTTAGGGAATGAGTTATCATGCACAATGGAATTATGAGCCTAAGAACCTTTAATCACAACTACCTCTCCCGAGTATAATTGATTCTCATGCAAATTAACCAACTTAATATCCCTATCTAAGTTTATTAACATGCAAGGCATTTAGTTCTTTTTGACCAATTCTAAAGTTAATCTAAAATCCGTCACGAGCTTAGAAAATAAACTTTAGTCATGCAATCTTAATAAAGTCTACGTTGAATCACCTCTCCCGAGCAAGACTCAACACTTAGATCATTAAACTAATGGCCAATTAATTGAAAGCATTAAATTAAGATTGCAAACATAATAACCGTTGCACAACTCATACCGTAAATCAATCCATAAACTAAAAAGACTACATCAATCCCTAAGCGACAAGTTTAGCCACTCATACATGGCGTTACAAGATCAACTAAACATGAAAAAGCCATTAAATCTAACTAGAGAAAAGGAAAAGGAAAGGAAACACTCAATGTCGTTGAAACCGACACGTCCCCATCACGATCTCCACGCCACCAAATCAGATTCCCGGTCCTCGTCCTTGCTTCAGCTCCCACAGTAGGTCTCTAGTCGAAATTAGGGCTAAAATCTCCCAATTTGGCCTCCCCCAATTCGATAGCGTCGAGACGCTGTCGACATAGCGTCTCGATGCTATGCTCTGCCGTGCCTTTTGATTATGGAAAAACCCGACAACGTCGAGACGCTCTTGTCACAACGTCGAGACACTGTGACTCTGCCGCCCAATTTAGTTAAGGAAGGGTAGCGTCGAGACGCTCCAAGAGTAGCGTCTCGACGCTGGTCTGCAGATTGCCCTCTCTTGGCTCCTTCTAACTCGAATCTTTTCAGTTCTTAGGCATCTTTTCACGTCCCGAACACCCGATTAACTCCAATTCCACGCTTAAGCTCTAATCAACACTTTCCTACAAAATAAACAATTAAGTGCCATAAAATGGCCAATAAATCATAAAAGACTAGCTAAATTAATTAGGGAAAAATAGCTAGCTATGCTCGCTATCACTCACAAACCTTCATCCAAGGTAAGTAGCTTTTGGATATGAAGTAGTTGCTTTTGGAATCATTGTATGTTTATTAGTAGTGAATTGAAGTTTTGGATAAGTTTTCATGCTTTGGTCAAATATTCCTTGGTATGTTGTATGCTTACTTGGGCGTAATTTAAATGTTGTCTACTTGGACATGAATCAAACATTGTTTACTTGGGCGAAATCTTAAGAGTCGTTTATGCTTTTAGAAGTTTGTATTGAGTTGTGAAGCATGGAAATAATATGAGAACTTCTTAGTTTCGGTGGCGTTTGTTGTTTCACTATTGAGCATGTTGGGATTGATTGCTGAATGATTGTTTCTGGGTGCTTGTTTATGACTCTGGAGGACGGGTTGAATGTTTGTTGAAGTTGTGGTTGAAGTCTGGATGCGAGGTTTGACTCGTTGTGTTTATAGGAGTGTTTTGTTCTTGTTCCAGGTGCAAGGAAAAATTTTGGGTTTCCCTATATGTATGTCGTTATGCTACCGAATTTTCGGTAGCATATTAGTGGTTCATGGTTAAAGTTATGCACGCCTAGGAACCATAATCTTCTTCGAGGAAAGGCTTAGAATATGGACCTCAGCCACTCTTTAGGGCCTCTGGTAGACTTACAAATTCTTTAAGTCTTACATAGCTAGAGTGTGTTCCTTCCCCATCTCAGGACTGATAGAACTTAGTTGCCAGGCACGCCTTGCGTGTGTTCTATTAGTTGACTGTTAGAGATTAGTTTCAGGCATGCTAGCGTGCGCTCTCTCACTTCAGAATGGTGTTGAGTTATGATCAGGCACATTGTTTGTGCGCCAGTTGGCACCAGGCATGTTTACATGTGTCAGTTGCTCCACCGTAGACTATGTTTATATTTTAGGGGTGTTGTGTTGGGATAGGTATAGTTCTACTAGAGGTGGCCAGCTAGTCTCTAGTTTACTTACCTTACCCGAGTGACCCACACAACATTCTAGTTGGAACAGGTTGCGGATAGGTCATCACCCTAGACAGAGTATATTCTCGCATCAGTTATGGCCCTAGGGTTAGAAACCCGAAAGTTATATTCAATTAGGTCCCTATGTTCGCTAAGACCCAGAAGTTCAGGACTTCAGTTTCAAGTTACTAGATCTCATGTCTTCAGTTTCGGCTCTTAAGTGGGCTATTTACTGAGTATATTCTTATATACTCACCCATGCTACATGTCTTTCCTTTTCAGGTGGTACTTGAGAGCGTTGGCGATTAGCGAGGGTCGTGGCTTTGCTGGCTATGGGACTGCAGCTGCAAACTATGTCGTTTTTCCTTAGGGATTCAGTCTTCCTCATCCTAGAACTTGTTTTATGTTACACCTTTGTTTCGAAACGATTGTTTCTACTTTTTGGAATTTATTCAGATGTTTTATTTCGTTATTTATCCGAGGAACTTATTCATGTTTTGGGCCCTATTTGAATTAAATGAAAACATTGTTATTTTCCGCTTTAAAGTTTACAAAGTTTTCCGTACTCATGCATGTAGTAGCGACCCCTTTGTGTGTTTTTATTCCCTCTTTAGTCGGGTGTCGTTACACGAGTTGAGTCGAATCATCAAATCTTAGAGCAAATTGAAGATTCTTTTTTCCAGCAAGAGTAATTGTTTGTTTGGGTTAGTCTCATTTCCATGTGGGCCTTCTTGGTCAGTAGGTTTGGTAAGGAAGTTAATGGATTAATGTTGGTTGTGTCATGAAAATTTCATTGTAGAAGGCGATAAATCAATTAAGGTCGAGGTTGGCGTTGTTGGAATCATTTGAAATTTTCGATTGACGATATTTAAGCCATGGTAAGTGTTATTGAGTTTCTACAACAAAGTGTTATTGTTAAATATTGCATAATTTGACCCAAATCCAATAAACTAAGATCCAAGGTTGTTTGTATGTAACTTGAACTAGTATGTGGGGACATACGGGGATCGATGTTCAAGTAACAACCAAAATGATTTTAGTTCTTTGCATACAAGTTTAGATTGTCTTTGTGATTTTAATTCTTTGCATACAAGTTTAGATTGTGGTAGGAAAGATTGACCACCTTGACCGTGCCCTGTCTAAATTTACTTGCTAAATCTAAGTAGCAAATAGGTTAGCGTTATGATTATACGCATGCGTCCCTAGAACTAAATGATTTAATCAAATTGTAATTTTGGTTTGTTGCCCGTTGCATGTGAATTAATTCGGCTAGATCCCAGTGCGGTTTAGATTAGTTAATAGGCATATTAATTAATTTAAACTAGAATCAAACTTAGCGTTTGCATGTTTGTGATAGTTCGATCATGGCTCTCGGTTTGTTGCCGGAGTACGCCAGACTTAGATAGTTAATTAAAATCAATTGATAATCGATGAATGAAATTAATCAAACTTAACACCGAGTTCAACCCCGATTACAGTGATCCTCGTGGTAAGATTAACTAACCCCACCTTTACTTTCCTTGCATTTAATTTTCCTTATTTATTTTCCCGCCTTTACTTTATGTCTTAATCCTTTTTATTACAAAACCCCATTTTTGGTTACCTCAAAAGCACAAAAGAATTTAGAAGTAAACCAATTGTTCCCTCTTATCCACCCCGACCACTACTGCTACAAGTTAGCTTTAGGAATCGTTGATTATAAATTTATTTGACAAGAGACCGCGACAATCTCTTCTGTCACCGACATAGATTACACATGCATGCAACCTCTAACCCAATAGTTGTTATAAGCGACCATCTCCTATAACACCAAATACACTCTCTCGAGCCCTTTCTCCTATATCACCTTTATGAGAATCGATATTGTTTGACTCTTTCAGTATCAAACTCACATAGCATGCAAATTCTAAATGATCATGTTACACTCAGCCAGATTAGAATGATAATCAATACAGGATGACATGCATAAAATATAACTTAGGCAAATAAACAACTTCCAAGCCATTTAAACCATGATGAAATTCACTATATCGAACCCCTCAATGGAATTTAGCTATGCATGATGGAATATAAAGCAAACAAATAACTTTCCCTTGAAATAATGAATCAGAAGTATAGACACAATGAAAAGAAACAAGTGTTGGAAAATTAGAGTGTAGTAGCTAAAACTAGGGTTTTTCAATTTATCCAGTCCCTCTAGAGTTCTCACGACAATCTACTCTCCTTTTACAATGTGGAAATATGGTGAAATCTCTACAAACACTAAGGTTTGATGTCTAACTAAGGTTAGAATTTCGTTTTCTAGCAAGGACCTCAGGCATCCCTACTCATGGGCGACTAATAGGGTTCTGTCACCACCCTCTTCTTCCCAGTGAGTTCTGCATGAATTTGCTTTCGAATCATGACCTTTTATAACGTGGGGAGTGGTTGAGAAGTCACAAAAATAGTGCTTGCAGGTAGCCCAGGCGATTTCGGAGTCAAAAGAGCTGATTAGGTGCGAAAATCACTCGTTCAAAATGGCCCGTGATAGACTCGAAACTGTCTGCGTCTGCCCAGAAATGCGGTTGCATTTCAATTTGGCCTTGGCTGAAATATAGTTGCATTTCTGGAAAATTGCTTGTTTTCTCTGTTTTCGTCAAAACACCAAAACTAAGTCAAATTCATACAAAAATGAGTTCTTTTAAGCACAAATATGTATAATTTTGACACACATGACTCTCAAAGTCCTAACTTATCAACTTTAACACCTTTTAAGCTCAGGATTAGAGATTTTGATCTAAAACATACAAGTTTCACAAGAAAATGAGCTAAATATAAGGGCTAAGTTGCTATATTTTTGGCACTTATCAGTTAGAAACTCGAATGAATGTTTCCAATTAGGCCCCTATGATGTTAAGACCCAACTCCAAGTTTCATGCTATCAGATTTCATGTCATCAATCTCATGTTATCAGTTTCAGCCCTTAAGTGTGTTACTTACTAAGTATATTCTTATATATTAACCCATGTTACATGACTTTCCTTTCTTAGGTGGTACTTGATAAAATCAGGCGAGTGGCGAGGGCATTGACTTGGCCAGGTTATGGAATGCAGCTGCAAATTATGTCTCATGAAGTTTAGGACCGAGTTTCCTAGGGCCCGTTTGGTAACGTTCTTGTTTCTTGTTTCTTGTTTCCAATTTTATTAAGAAATCTAAGCATTTAATAACTATGTATGTTTCTTGTTTCTCAATTTTTAGAAACACTCCCAAAATTTGTATAGAACTTTTGGGAACAACTAAAACTAGTTTCTCCTTTTTTGTTCTTGTTTCCAATTTTTTCCAAACATAAATAAGAATATAGGTTTATTATTATTGAATGTATAGGTGTTAGGGTCATGAAATTCTATTTTTCTTTATTAAAAATGAAGAAACAGAAACAAGAAACGAGAACGTTACCAAACGGGCCCCTAGTTTCATGCTTTAGACTTTTTCAAAATTTCAACTTTGCCAAATTTATTTACCATGTCTTTGGTTATTCTGTTATTGTAAAATGACTCAGTTTATTAAATAAAAGATTTTACTTTTGGTCTCTAATGCTTTAAAGTTTCAACAGTTTTACGTTTTCATTCATGTAGTAGCGACCTTCAACATGTTTTTAGCTCCCTTTTAGTCGGGTCGTTACAGTTGGTATCAGAGCCCAGCTTTTTAGGTTTTATAGGCTCGCATACATCGTAAGCATCAGATTTCCCTATAGCCAAGCTCAAGTAAGCACGCCTTGTCATTCGCCAGATATGTTAGTACCGAGTAGGAAGGAATTTTAAGGATGATGATCTATGTTATGCATGTGAACCTGATTAAGTTAATTACAGTTTCTTGGGTTAACATGAGCTTGTCCTCGTTATTTGTAGCATGAATGATTCTTTTTTTTTTTTAGCTTGTCCTTGAGATACCTCATATATGATAAGCATTGCCCCCCAAAATGAAGAGGTTCATCAGGACAAGGACGAGGTCATGATAAGGGTGGTATAGGACAAGCACTAATCAGAAAAGATAGACTTTCTCATGGACCCTAAGATGAGCAATCAACCAATAGGCTAGATGCTCAATGATCGAATATGACCAAAAACTTGATACTGTAGGCCTAATTATGCAATCTTGAGGTAGGATTAGTCATCCCAATTTTATTTTCCTGCAATTTTATTTTCTTGCATTTTAAATTCATGCAATTTAATCGCCTTCACCAATCTCCCCCCCCCCCCCTCTCCCGTTTGGCTACCTAAAATATAAAAGAACCTAGAAATAAAGTGACGGTTCCCTATGTTCAACTCCGACCACTATTTCTACAATCTAGCTAGCTTTAGGAATCGATGCTTAAAAATTTAATTTGATTACGATCTTCCACAAATCTTACACATCAACATTAAAGGGTTAAAGGATGTGTGAAGGGGAGGTCTGAAACTAGGTATTTTTTTGGTAACAAGGTGGAGTTAAGCCATATAAGGACACATGTAACACTTAAAGAGATTGTTGTTACATCTTACCAGTTCATAAAAGTTAAAAGTTGGGGGCGGGGGAGTGGGTATAGGGTTCTATATAGCTCTGCCACTGCCAGTATATAAATGTAATTTGATAATCCCTTGACAATCTCGTATCAAGGTGGCATTCCTGCTTTTGGTGCAACGGTAGGTAAATTATGTAGTACATTGAATATATTTAAGGAGGAAAGCTCGATTTTAAGATGCAAATGGAAAAATGTGGTAATAATGTGTTTTTGAAGTTCGTTTATCAGTTGTGATGATAATTACAAAAAAAAAAAATCATTTTTTCAATATTTGTGTTTTATAGAAGGAAACAAAAACTAAAAAATTTACTCATATATGATGATTGACAACACATTAATTAGGTAAAATTTATTGGTCTTTAATACGACCTTTCAGTGTCATCTCTCCAAATAAGTATGGTGATCAAAACTACTTGATACATGAAATAATTGATAGCGCGCATAAGAAGCTATATTTTCCGATATATTTTAGTTAGTCTTTGAGTGATTTTGGGCCAATTTAATGCACTTTAATGTTCTTTTTGTAGGAATTTATTATTGGAGCCAAAATGGAGAAATTGAAGATAATGGGGTGTTCGGACACTAAAAAGAAGCAAAGAAAATGAAAAGGAAATAATTTGGAGCTGCCCAACCCGAGAAGGCATTAGGCGTGAATATGGGATAGCATCTCGACGCTGCACTGATTTTTTCTATATATATGAAGCGATTTTGGTCGGCCAAGGGGAGTCCATTTGATTAGATTTTAGCCCAAATTTCGACTACAGACCTTTGGTGGGAGCTGAAGCAAGGCCAAGGAGCGAGAATCAAGTGAGAAGACGTGGAGATCGGGACGGAGACTTGCGGTGTCGACGGATTCGAGTTTTCCTTTCTCTTTCCCTTACCTCTTGTTGATTTTATGGCTTTTCTTTCAATTGGTGTTTGTAGTTTTAAGACTATGAATTGCTAGTTGTTTGTCTTAGGGTTTGATGTAGTTGTTTTAGTTTGTTGGAATTATTTTTTGTATGAAGGTGTTTTTATTTTATTCATGCAATTTTGTTTAATGCTTTCAATTACTTAATTGGACAAGATTATTCACGATACTTAACTTTCTAGAAAACCAATTCAGAGGACGAAACTCGTTTAATCACGAAAACACTATATTATTACTTGACCCGTACACTTGCAGTAAGCAATTCGCGCATCAATAATATCTTTAAAAGGATTAATACACAAAGGATGATTTTGAGATTTTTAAAAGATCAAGAATGAAATTTAAAGTGCTATAAACATAAAAAATCAAATCAAATATTTAAGACAAATTATTATATAAGTGTTTTGAAGGAACAATAACGTTTTTATGCCATTACTATTTTTTTTAATTCTAATAAATCTATTATAATTCATTTGTTACAATCATTATAGTTTATAGATTATTAATATATTTTTTCTTAAAAAAAGATTATTAATATCTTAATTTTGAGATTCTTGATATTTTATTTGATTATATAAGATTTTTTATATTATTAGCCAATTAGAAAAGAATTAGTACACAATATTTTTGTCCATGGGAAGACCACTAAAAAACCCAAAAGATTCCAAGGGAATAACACGATTTTTTTTTTCAAATTTTTGGGTACAAAAGAAGAATAAGACTTTTTGGCATTATAATTCATTACAGAACATTTCATTTTTACCATGTTTATGAATGTCAATAAAGAAACATGTCAAATGAGAATGTGAGAAAAGTTGACTTCATGATAAAAATAAATAAATAAACAAAACTATTTTCCCATAAACAAAAATCGAATAAAATGAAAAAAAAAAAAAAAAGAAGTCGTCTTATTACATTTTAAAAAGTAAATGTATGAATGAACGATGACTTCAAAATTATCCATTTGAAAGAATATAAAAGAAAATTTGAGTTATCCCTTTAGATTTATTTATTTTTCGTATTTTTATGATTAAAGTGATTTCAACCTACATAAAATTATAAAATACTAATTTTACTGATCAAAAATTTTATATTGTGTTTTATTGTCTAATTAATTTTTATAAATAATTTTAATAATACTTAAAACTACTTTTGAGACAATCCTTAATTGGTATTTTCTTAGGAGTGCTCATCAAGGTAGGGCTTTGGATGAAAGCACCGCATCCAAATGTTACCAAACTCACATTTGTTGAGTAAAGAATAATAGTACTCTTGTAAAATCTTTTAACTTCCACGGAATAATGATGGCATAAAATTAATTATTTTAGGAAAAATATATTTTTGGTCCTTGAGGTCTTGGTTAGGTTTTATTTTGGTCCCTAAAATTTAAAATTCGACATTTTTGTTATTGAGATTTGGATTTCGTTTCATTTTGGTCTCTCTATCCAATTTTGTGTCTAATAGGAAAAGACAAATTCGAAAATTTTTAAATCAAGATTCTTTTTTTTTTTTTGAGTACATCAACATTTGGGGGTGAGCGGATTCGAACATCTGATCTTTTGGTCGATTGTACATGTCAATTACCGCTGAGCTAAGCTCGCATTGGCTTTAAATCAAGATCTATTACATATAATTTGATGTCTAATGGTACCCTAAAATTTCAATCTTGTGTCTAGTAAATATGTCAATTTTAAAAAATTTGAAAGTGTAGGGACTAAATTTGTAATTTTAAAGTTCAAGGACCAGATAGACACAAACATCTTAGCTCAATGACTAAATTTATAATTTAAACTATTTTTTAAAGATTAAAGTATATATTGCCTACCAATATCTTTTTCACATTGTGTTGTGTTTATTTCTTATACTTTAAAAAGTTTATATTCTAATATTTAAGACCAGAATTGTCAACAAGAATATAACTCAACATTTAAAGCATCATTAAAAAAAATGCACGTGAGAATTGATATCACTTTGAAGTTATCTACTCGGAAGTATATGAGAAAAGAGTTCAATTATGCATTTAGATTTATTTGTCTTTTGAAGTTCTATAATTAAGGTTTTTTTAATATACTTGAAATAATAATAAAAAAAGAAATACTTTTACCTATCCAAGATACTCTGCAAAAATTTATATTATGCTTTATTATCTAATTAAGGAGTTTTTTACCTGACATGATTTCCTATAATAATAACCACTCTTACCTAATGAAAGTAGATTGCAAAGTTTGTAATTTTAAAGTTTAAGGATCAAATAGACGCAAACATCATAGCTCAAGGACAAAATTTATAATTTAAACTATTTTTTAAAGATTAAAGTATATATTGCCTACCAATATCTTTTTCACATTGTGTTGTGTTTATTTCTTACATTTTAAAAAGTTTATATTCTAATATTTAAGACCAGAATTGTCAACGCGAATATAACTCAATATTTAAAGTATCATTAAAAAAAATACACGTGAGAATTGATATGACTTTGAAGTTATCTACTCGGAAGTATATGAGAAAAGATTTCAATTATGCATTTAGATTTATTTGTCTTTTGAAGTTCTATAATTAAGGTTTTTTTAATATACTTGAAATAATAATAATAAAAAAATACTTTTACCTAACCAAGATACTCGGCAAAAATCAACGACTTTTTTCAAAAAATAACAAGCCTACCATCGATGTATTTTACTACTCATAATCATGTATATCAATGTTATTAGTTATTTTAGTAATATAACAAATGAGATATATCAATTCATAACAAGGATAGAAGACAAACATTTCGTTTAAAATATCTAAATAATACAACACAATTGAATAAAAAAATTAAAAATAATAAATACAAGTAAAGAAAAGAAATCTGGTATATATACAATATATAATTAGTATATTAGATATATCATTGTATTCATATTCGAGTATATCAAATTTGGTATATCAGTTAACTGATATACTTTTATATTCCGTATATCAGTGAATATAAAATATATCAGATACACTACTAATATACCATTTGATATACAAACAAAGGTACGTAAGACTCGAATAATCAAAAAATCGAAAATCAGGTTTTAATAAGTTCGCTATATATGCAAATCTCAAAAAACATAGCTAAATTAGCAAATATCCTAATGATTTTTGCTACCCATTGCAATTTCCCCTTCTTGTTAACGAATAGAGGAATCTAATGTAAAATGTTTTATTTTCAACAAAATAAAACAATAATTATTAGGCAAATAATTGAGTTGAATAAGATAATTTTTGCCTATCTTGCTAATTTTGTAAATTACATACTCTAATTTGTCACTATTATTAAATTTTTCATTTTTTTTTTCTCATCCTTATAACCATCTTTAAAATGAACTGATAATAGAGTGCTACAAACAGTAAAGTGTAAAGAGATAAAATTCTCAATAGTACCAATATATACCCAATTGATAGAACCAGTTGTAAAGTTAAAGTCTAAATCTTATTTCTTTCCATGAATGTTGTTGGTGTGACATCGATCGTTTTTAATTGTTTAATTTACTTGATTATTCATTGTAAAAAAAAAAATACTTGATTATTCGCTAGTCAAATTTTAAGTATGTGGCAACCTAGGCTTCCACACATTCACTTCTTAATATTTAATCTTTCTTTAAAAAAAATAATTATTTCTTGGCGAGTATAAATAGGTAGAAAGTCTAAGGAAGAAAGACAACAAAGGATTGCATACGAGTCTCCATTGAGAGTATGATTTAAATACTTTATTTTTTTTTCATTGCAATTAGAGATTGATATTTCTAGTTCCTAGGTATTTGATAGTGTATGTGTCTTGTTCTTTAGTTTTTATATACAATCTTCAAATTAATCTATAAATCATAACAATAAAATTTTCCTTTTTACTGGTTTAATTTGTTATACGATTCTAGTAGTCTAACATGTTAATAAAGTTTCTGTCTTTATTATTTTTCACCCTTAAAATGTTATTAGATATTCTTTTATATAAATTACTTGAAAATATGAACAACACATTCAATGAAAACAAAAAAGCTACCAAATAGGCTTTTATTCTTTCAATTAGTAATAGAAAATACATAAACAAGAACTTACTACAAAATAGGTCATCGTTTTTGTTCCCAAAAATACACAAAAATTGAATAACATGCCACAACGAGACATTTCATTGATTGTTTTTAGTAAGCTTGATTTCTATATGATTTATCTATGCTAGATATATTTGAAGATGGCAGACAATGTGTTTGGCGTTCCCATCACAGACGAAACTCTAGCAAGCATGCATGAATACTTCAACAAACCTATAACAGCTAAAGATAGAGCACATGTGGCACTTCAAATGATAAATGCTGATGGTAAAGACCAACAAGCTCGAGCACATGTAGAATATTTGAAAGCCAAATGGGGAACAGGTGTTTCTACTCTTTGTGTAGTGTACAATGCCACTGGTTATACAATGACACATGTTGTGGATCATGATTGGCATGGTCATATTGGACCTGGTCCTTACCCAATCAAGATGGAAAATGGTCAATGGGGTGCTTTTCTTCATGTCAAAACGTCTGGGGCCATGTCGGGCTCTGAGGCCGCTGTTGTATATCGTGGCAAAAATGCTTCTGGTGTGGCGTGTGATTGGCTGCTTGCTTGGTCCAATCCATGGAATCGATTAGAATATGATAATACGGTAAGTTACTTTTTGTTCTAACCTATGTTGGGGGAGAAAGAAATTTAGTTCATAGCACGCCCTTAAAAGTTTATAAACTCGTTCTGGTGAACAAATAAAAAAGTGTCATGTAGAATCTTAATGTGATATCTTAATTATTTTTTAAAGTTTAAATTATTTAATTCATACTACTATTCTTCTTCATTATGTTTATATACTTTTTATATTTTAAAAGGTCTATATACCACTGTACTTATGAAGAAAATTAAAACGCTATTTATTAAATCCGTCCGTATAATGATCCAAAGTGTTTGCTCTAATTTTCCTCTTAATTAAAATTATCATTTTCTTTGAAAACCTCGTGACTATCTTCCACAACAATAAAATATATTCCACCGCATTTAAATTTAAATTTCCAAAAATCGAGTGCGCCATATTTGATTTAACATAGAAGGTTGATGTAACTCTTTTTTTTTCTCCTGCAATTCTCTTATTATTTTTGTTTTAATACAGGCATACGCTGAGATTCGTGAAGCAGGATATTATACTGCAGCAGATCATTGGGATTTCGTCTATAGCGCAACAGAAAAATCGGGTTATAGTACTACAGCCTATTGGGACGAAGCCAAATTAACCGTGACGACAGGTAGTGATACCAGTCCCATGTTTGAGGGAATATGCACTCTCGAGGGGGCTTGAGTTTCTCTTCATGTGCACCTTTTAAAGAGATGCTATAAACATTCTAACATATGTACTACTAAATCCAATTACCTCTAAATAATAGCCGTTTGAGCTTCTATCTTTAAGATATTGTGGAGTTAAAACTATGTTCTCTAGCATCTAACTTTCACTTGCGTGGAAAAAAATATTTCAATTTAACTTCGAAAGCAAAGAAAAATTGAGCATCGGCGTTTCGTTCATGATATGAAAATGAGGATTTGAAAATAATGAATTCGATAAAACAAACTAGTATTCTGTATTTTCTCTGTTATGAAATACATATTTAGTCGAGGATAATTTTTTAATTTAAAAAATTCAGTTTGATAATGTACTAAAAAATATTGAAAAGTTCGCATTTGATTGTGTCTCAAATTTTAAAAGTAGTTATTTCAACTACTGTGTAAACTAACCATCTCTACGAACTTAAAGTTTCCATGTCTGATTCAATGTTCATTTTGGTGCAAGAGGCAGACTTACCATCTTCTATCGTTTTATATTGTCATCAGGTCTAACACCTTGAATTTCTAAGTAATTATTATTTCTTGTCATTTACTTATATCTTGACTTATTCGCTCTCATGCTAATGAAATTATTGTTAGTTTGCTATTCGATTCCAAGAAAATTCCCGAATTAAGTATTTCGAAAAAAAATTGAATCTCAATGTTTAATTCAGATGGAAAATTTCAAATCGAGAATTTAAATTGATCTTAAATTGGTTAATATGGGTGGTCCATTGTCTTGGTGGAAACATTTAGGATTATGTTAACTTAACTTTAGTAATTCCCTTATGAGAGGAAAAGAAAAAATATATATAAAGGAGGGGATTATAATATTATTGAAAGCCATTAGAGTGTATCTCAACAAGAAAAACAAAAACAACAAAAATGACTAGATTTAATACGTAGACATGAAATATGATTAGGGTGCGTTTGGCGTTGATTTTGGAGGCAGTTAAAGTGATTAAAAAATAATCTTAACCGTTTTTAGTGTTTGGTAAGACAGATTATAAATTAATTTTATAAAAGTACTTTTTCAACCACGTTCATTTGCAAAATCTAATAATCGTAGCTTTTCCGTTTAGCTTCCCTAAAAATCTAATCTATAACTAACTATTTATCTTCTCTATACGTTTTTAGACTTGATTCATGTGAATCATTTTTTTAATTCAACATATTTTTATTCTATTATTTTATACTCATTTGAAATTATTTGTTTTTATTTTTATTTAAATTAAAATAATATTTTTTCCAATACAAGTAGCAAATTACATTTCTTAGCAAAATATAAAAACATCATAGGTTAAACATAAGATTATATTTTAAATCATACGAAATTTAAAACAATTATCTTATATGTTTCAAAAAAAATAATTATCTTAAAATAATTTTGAAATTAAATATCAATATTAAATTTATTTATTGAAAAAAACATAGTTAAGTTGCAATAATTTAGAATATTAATTTACCAAACACCTCAACTTGCTTTTTCGTCTATAAAGCTGAAATTTACCAAACACTAATTTACTTCGTAATACAGCTGATTTTCTTAAAAGCAAAGTTAACAGCAATTATTTTAGAAGCTACAGCAACGCCAAACTAAGCGTAACTATCTATAGAAATTAAATAATGACTAAACGTAATTTTTATTATAATATTAATAATTAAACTTGACGAAAGTGCTCCTAACGTACTATTTATACTTTTTACAAAGAGAAATACAACTTACAATAGTGGAGCATGATAAGGAAGAAAGAAAATCTAATTCTAACGATAGATTAACCAACTAAATGAAAACAAAAAAGAAGCAATATTTTAAGGAGGAGAGAAACAAAATTTGACAACAACAATATTTAATGTAACGTCATTAGTTTAAGGTAAATCTCAATTTCCCTAATTTTGGGTTAATTTGGCTTAATTTTGAGAATTTGGAGTTACAAATGTGATTTAACTGGATGAAAATAGTTGGGATTTTATTATTAAATATGGGATGGCAGATTCGTAAATATGTTATTATTTAAGCCAAGCCAAACCCTAGTCTTTTATTAAGCCTAGCTGCACGCAGCCCAAGGCCAAAGGTTATCTTCATCTTCCTCACTTCTTTTCCACAATTTCCAGCCGCAACAAAGCCTCCTCCAGTGAGTTTTGGTCATCGACTCGAGTTCTCCAACGTCGGCATCTTCTTCCTTGAGTGTCTCGGTCCGGTGGCGGTTCGTAGTCTATGATTGAAAGCGGTCTAGTAGGTGGGTCGTTCGTGGGTTTTTCTTTCCTTCTTCTCTCTCGATCTCTCCCCATTTTCCCTCTCTTACGCCAACGTCGGCACCTTTGCAGCATCCGGCCTTTAGGTAGCAGTTTTCCTGCGAGGTACCAACAGCCGTGCGTGTTTTCTGGCGAGTTCAGGGTGGTTTGGGTGTGATTGCGGGTGTTTAGCAGTTTCTTTTTCCGACGGTTTCGGTCTTTCGATTGTGGGTAAGCAAGAGTTTCTGTTCCTTCAGTTTGTTTTTAGTTGTGTGTTGAATGCCCACTAATTTGTGGCTTTGGATTTTTGGGTATCTTAAGCGAGTTGAGTCGAATCATCAAATCTTAGAGCAAATTGAAGATTCTTTTTTCCAGCAAGAGTAATTGCTTGTTTGGGTTAGTCGTATTTCCATGTGGGCCTTCTTGGTCAGTAGGTTTGGTAAGGAAGTTAATGGATTAATGTTGGTTGTGTCATGAAAATTTCATTGTAGAAGGCGATAAATCAATTAAGGTCGAGGTTGGCGTTGTTGGAATCATTTGAAAATTTCGATTGAAGATATTTAAGCCAAGGTAAGTGGCTTTACTATTGGAAACGCTTAAGTTAGGTTGGGAACTTGTATGCTACTAGGATAGAATTTTCATGTTTATTTATTGTTTGATGCATGACTTGATGACACTTATGCCATGAACTTGTATGTGGAGCAAACCATGATAAACTATGAGGTTTTGTGTGTTACATGATTGAGGACTTGTTGTGCATTCTCGTGATTTATGACATTTTGATATGGGACCTCATGCATATATGTATGTTTCATGAAATTAAAATAACCATGTCCATGGCAATTACCTTAGAGGAAATCGATGTACATCTAGAGGAACCTCAGGTACAGTAGGCGAGATTCGACCCCACTAACTAGGTGCCAACTAACTATTAGATGGGGCGAAATCTCTAGAGGATGTGTATTGTATCTCTTAGTTGGAGGAGGAATCAAAGAAAAGTGTTGGGTTTAATGTCCTAAAACTCGTAGTTTTGTAAAACATTAAATATATTCTATTTTCAATAAAGACGTTATTGAGGTTATTGAGTAAAAGATGTTATTGAATATGTTAGTTGCAAATATTTAACCTAAATCTAATAAACTAAAGATCCTTGGCTATAAAGTGAAAACTCGAACTATATGTAGAGACATAGAAGTGGATCAAGTTCAAGTATACAGCCTAAGCAGTCTATAGTATAAGGATGAGGTTGGGTACCTTATCCTGGGGACACTATGGACGCGACCCACTTTGTATTAAGTACAAACGATGAGATCCTAAATCGTTCATGTGGAGACATGTGAGTGGGGGCGTCCTATGCAATGAGTTTGCGTAAGACCGGATCGCGAAATAAGTCACTTTCTCTTCCTAACGTCGTTTACTGTAGAAACTGACTATTTCACAAGATGACATAGGTAACTCGATCTTATTCCCGAGCTAACTATGAACTCCTGTTTATTCGGGATTATCATTTGATTTGCATGGGTGAGAGTGTCCAGACATCGCCGACTCAATAAACCTACCATTTTGGGGATAAGATCGGATAGATAGCTAGGGACATTGTCTCGCAAGATGGAATTCGCTCCTACCCATTTCAGGGATAGTAGAGAGGTTGTTCCCTTAAGTACTAAGTCCAGGACTTGAACAAGGGGCCCCACCGTCTCCTTGGCTGAAAGGGACTCAGGTTTGATGGTTGGACCACAAACCAATTGTTCATTAGAGGATTAGTGGAACTTAAGGAACAAGAAGTACTATAGGGGTAAAACGAACATTTGACCCGAAAGCTACGAACAACCTGTGTAGGATCGACTTACTGAACATGGTTATATCAAGTGGATGGAAATATATCTACGGTGAGGGGAGTGCAGCTACTGGGCTATAGTGGAGTGTCCTAGTAGTTAACGAATGTTGGTTAGCTTGGTTAATGAGATTAGTCGGTTAACCTTCAATCGTTGGAGCCCATGATCTGTATGTAACGACAACATTAACGGTAAATTCTTATTTCTCTAAGTTGAGTTTAATTTCTTGGATTTGGTGGAAAATGGAATTTATTTTAATGGTTTTTGGCGTTATTCCTTAAAGTAATAGGATGAAAGGAGCATTTTTGTGAATAACTTTAAGTTAGAGTTAACCCTAAGTCATCCTCTTTTTATTCTAACCGCACGCAACCCAAGGAAGCAAATTTTTAGCCTTCATCTTCTTCTCCTTCACGTGATTGCAGCCGCCCAAGCCCCTTCTTCTTTTCGTTGGTGATGTTTCTTCTTCTCCAGCCGTGAACCAGCTACAACTGCAGCCTTCTTCTTCGATTTTCGGCGGCGGCGCGACCCTCTTCGGCGACAGCATGTTCGGCGACGGCGCGACCCTCTTCGGCTACAGCATGTTCGGCGGCGTGAGTCCTCAGCGAGCAGGTCTCTATGGTGGTGCAGCAGCGTGCGGTGGTGGCATGAAGTGTGTGTAGACCGTGGGTTGTTTTGGCGCGAGTTGGGTGCGTTTTGCTCGTTTATTTTCATCCTCAAAGTTGGGTTTTTGTTATCCCTTTCGTTCCCCATCTCTTAATCTCGATTTCAGCAGGTTTTGACTCAAGGAATTTGGTTTTCACGTTTTTTTTTACGCGATTGCAGTGCTGGTCATGACACCTGTGTTTTTGGGTCTTTCAGGGAGTTTTTCTGGCGTTTCTTGTAGTGGGTAAGTGCGTAGGAATTGTTTCTTGATTGATTATTAAATTTAATCGATTACCCACTCACTTTTTCCTTCGTTCAACAAACTTTTCTCTCTAATTCCGGCGATTCAAGCAGTGAACTTCACGTTTCAACATCTTCGATCGAGTTTAGCTTTGGGTATGTAATTTTCAGCAAGATTTGGGTTGATTTTGAAGTTTAATCAATTACCCATTGACGTTAGCTTCCTTTTTCAAGGTACCCACCGCATTAGGAGGCTTAATCGTCATTTTGGAGCGGAATTGAGAGCTTGGACAGCAAGCTTTTTTACTGTGTTAGGTGAGTTTTTGGGAGTTAAACCTCTCCCAAAATTTTAATCGTCATTTTGGAGCGGAATTGAGAGCTTGGACAACAAGCTTTGTTGCTGTGTTAGGTGAGTTTTTGGGAGTTAAACCTCTCCCAAAATTAATTAACTCCTTATGCCACTTGTTTTAAAAGGGTATTTGAGTTTTAAGTATGTTTCCCTGTTGAATGTAGTTGCTTAAAGAGCTTGAAGGCTAAGGGAGTTTATTGCTTTGTCAAGCAACTTTATTAGCTAAGGTAAGTAGCTATTGGACCTTACTTTCAAAGTTTAGTCCCCATCGCAGGATTATTGGATTTGATAAACATCAAGCTCGAAGTTTTGAATTAGTTATTCTTGAGAAATTGGCACGCTAGCATGAGTTTAGTTGTGAGCCTTGAAACTTGCCTTTGTATTCCAATGGGTATGAGAGTTCATTGCAAAGCATGTTCTTGGCATGAAAGGTTGACTATTTATTTATAGCATGTCTGAGATTGCTTTTTGGATGAATTAGCATCTTTTAGATTATTTGAAAGCATGCTCGATTGTATGTTTTTGTTGCTCTTAATATCTTAATGGTTGTGGATGTGAGGCCTGTCTTGTTCTGGTTGTGGTAATTCGGAGTGCCTTGTAGTTTGTGGTTGGGTCGTGTGGATTATAGAAGTGTTTTATCTGCTCTTTCAGGTGATAGGAATTTTTGGGTTTGCCTTATATATGTCGTTATGCTGCCGAATTTTCGGTAGCACAACAGCGGAAGTGGGGCTAAGCTTAGTAGAACCTCCCTTGATTAGACTAAGCTTAGTAGAATCCCTCGATACGTTACGCTCGATGGTCGTACGTATGAAAAGGACAAGATCACCTAGAATAGGAGCCTTAGATGTGATTGAGGGCCACAGGTAGACTTAACAAAACATTAAGCCTTATGAATGGCTAGGGTCTTTTCCTTCCCCACCTTAGGATACTGATGGATCATAACTACAGGCACGAGATCGTGCACTCTATCAGTGACTGGTAGAGCTTACTTTTCTAGCACGGGATCGTGCATTCCATCAGGACGGTGTCGAGCTAGGCACAGGATTGTGCGCCAGATGGCATTCGAGCATGATTCACGCCTAGATTGCTGCACCGTACTTTGAGTTATGGTTCAGGGGTGTTGTGTAGTGATAGGTGTAGTTCTGCTAGAGGTTGGCAGCTAGTCCCTAGTTCACTCGCCTTACTTGACTGACCTACACAGTACCATAGTTGGCACAGGTTGGGGACAAGAACCACTCTAGGGAGATCATTACCTGCACCCAAATATGGCCCTGGGGTTAGAAACCCAAATTGATGTTTCCAGATAGTTCCTATGTCATAGAGACCCGGAAACTAAGTTTCATGTTACCGTATTTTATGATTAACATATTCAACTCTTAAGTGGGCTACTTACTGAGTATATTCTTATATATTCACCCATGCTACTCGACTTTCCTTTTCAGGTGGTACTTGATGACATCAGGCGAGTGGCGAGGGCAGTGACTTGGTGAGGCTATGGGATGCAGCTGCAAATCATGTACCTAGGAGTCTAGGACCGAGTTTTCTAATTTTGTGTCTTCAGATGTTTTTAAATATTCAATTTTATGAAAATTGTCTATCAGTGCTTTGACTGTTCCTTTATTGTAAACGACTTTTGCTTTTGGGCCCAGTTTATTAAATAAAAGTTTTTTAATTATAGTCTCTTCCGCTTTAAAGTTTACAAAGTTTTACATTCTCATGCATGTAGTAGCGACCCCTTTGTATGTTTTTAATTCCTTTTTAGTCGGGTCGTTACACTGTAGGTCCATTAGGTGCTAGCTCATATCGGAATAAAGCTTAGAACAATAAGATAGGAAACTTTGAATCGTTCAAAATCGGGAAAGGGAATTATTGTCAATTATATTTTATATTATTGACACAATAATTTAATTGTTAATTAAATTATTAATTGAGAGATAAAATTATTTAAATATGTATTAAATACTATATACATGAATAAAGATTCATGATGAGTGGATTGCATTAGGTAAGATTGATTAATTTGATTAATCACATGAAATTTATTGATAATTTATTTCAAATCAATTACTAAATTAAAATAAATTTGGAATTGGATTTAAATTAAAATGCAAGACAAAATTTGATCTTGGATCAAATTAGAGATAGTGGAATTTCATGGAATCCCACTCTTGCATGATAATTGAAAGTGGAATTACAACACATTCATGCATTCTTGCATGTAATATCACAAGAACACCTAGAATCCACTTTGTCTTGGCTCTTCATCATGTGTCCTTTTTCTTGAAACTCCATGGTACATGAATTTTCTCTATGAGTAGATGCTAAATCAGATTGAGAGCTAAGGGAGTCATTTTCTTACTGTTATGTTGCTGGAATTGTGCCTCAAATTCACTCACCTAAAAGAATCTCTCTAGAGTTTGATACTTCAAGCATCCCTTTTCCAATCCCTATCTCTATAGACTCCCGAAAGTCGTTCTTGACTCGGAGAACAGTAGGGAAGACATTAACGGTAGTCCTAAGTTGATTGGAGAACAAAGGAATCCACGGAGGTCCATCCATTGAGCTGAAAAAGGTTGGTTCTTCTATACTCTCTGTTTCTGGATGTTTAGAACATGCATGCTTTAGGAGTAAAATTGATGTTGTTAAGTGCCTTCAATTTGATCTTCAATTGCTTCCAAATTTGTTATATGAACACCTTCAAATAAGTAATTGTTCGTGATAAGGCCTTAAAAGAAACTTATAGTTGAAAAGAAAGAGGAATAGAGTCTCATTAGTAAGCTTGAACCATTTTGTATGTGATTGCATGTCCTGACCCCGGTAGTGAGGTTACTTACTGAGTATTTTAAATACTCATTCTTTCCATACATGTTTTTTTCAAGTAAAGGCAAGGGCGCGTGATTGCGATGGATGATGGATCTGTTAGGTGGCCATGGGGAGACTGAAACTCACGGATTTCTAAATTTTCCTACCGCTTTTAAGAACTGTGTTTATTCGTTTATTTCTTTTAAAAACCTTGTTGAGGATTTTTTAGGCCATGAAAAACTGTGAGCTTTAATTTATTTTCGCTATTTAATTGTCTCCTTTAAAGTTTTGGGATCCCACATAAAAGTTTTTTTTTTCTTTTTAATTTTCCTTTGAGGTTTTGACATGTTTTTATACATTTGATAATGTTGTCTTCAAAAGGCCTCAATAGCATGCATGTGGTAGCGATCCCGAATAGGTTCTTGTTAGGAGTCGAGTCGTTACAGTTGGTATCAGAGCCCAGTTAAGGGTTTTGTAGACTTCTTACATCGTAAGCTTATATGTTCCCATGGCTAAATAACAAGATTCTCATCATCGCCAGGTATGCCCTTGTAATAAACTATGTTTCAAATAATTATATGTTTATGTAATTATTTTTCCATGAGATGCATTATTACTCTTGCCATTTAATTTTCGGTTAGATAATTAAATAGGCTTAGTATGCGTGTAGAAACTTGAAAGAATGCCTCCACGTGGACAAGGGCGAGGACGAGGATGCAAACGTTGTCGTGGTAGGGGTGGTAGAGGCCAGGCACCCCCGAAGAAAGTAGATCCTCCTATGGATCAGCATGTAGAGGGTCTCCTTGAAGATCAAGCTCCTGCACAGCCTGCACCTCCAGCGCAGGCGCAGACAGTCACTCTGACGCTAGAGCCTCTTCAGGCACTTATGAATAATGTCGTTGCCAACCAGATGCCCCAAGCAAACCAGAATGAGAACCAAGGTCAGACGTGTTGGGTTTTATGCCCTAAAACTCGTAGATAGTGAATGTAAACAAATTGTATACTTGTTTCAATAAAGTGTTATTGAGTTTCTACAATAAAGTGTTATTGTTAAATATTGCATAATTTGACCCAAATCCAATAAACTAAGATCCAAGGTTATTTGTATGTAACTTGAATTAGTATGTGGGGACATACGGGGATCGATGTTCAAGTAACAACCAAAATGATTTTAGTTCTTTGCATACAAGTTTAGATTGTCTTTGTTATTTTAATTCTTTGAATAAAAGTTTAGATTGTGGTAGGAAAGATTGACCACCTTGACCACGCTCTGTCTAAATGTACTTCTAAATCTAAGTAGCAAATAGGTTAACGTTATGATTATACGCATGCGTCCCTAGAACTAAATGATTTAATCAATTGTAATTGTGGTTTGTTGCCCATTGCATGTGAATTAATTCGGCTAGATCCCAATGCGGTTTAGATTAGTTAATATGCATATTAATTAATTTAAACTAGAATCAAACTTAGCGTGTGCATGTTTGTGATAGTTGGATCATGACTCTTGGTTTGTTGCCGGAGTACGCCGGACTTACATAGTAAATTAAAATCAATTGATAATCGATGAATGAAATTAATCAAACTTAACACCGAGTTCAACCCCGATTACAGTGATCCTCGTGGTAAGATCAACTAACCTCACCTTTACTTTCCTTGCATTTAATTTTCCTTATTTATTTTCCCGCCTTTACTTTATGTCTTAATCCTTTTTATTACAAAACCCCCTTTTTGGTTACCTAAAAAACATAAAAGAATTTAGAAGTAAACCAATTGTTCCCTGTGATCGACCCCGACCACTACTGCTACAAGTTAGCTTTAGGAATCGTGGATTATAAATTTATTTGACAAGAGACCGCTGACAATCTCTTCCGTCACCGACATAGATTACACATGCATGCAACCTCTAACCCAATAGTTGTTATGAGCGACCATCTCCTATAACACCAAATACACTCTCTCGAGCCCTTTCTCCTATATCACCTTTATGGGAATCGATATTGTTTGTCTCTTTCAGTATCAAACTCACATAGCATGCAAATTCTAAATGATCATGTTAAACTCAGCCAGATTAGAATGATAATCAATAAAGGATGACTTGCATAAAATATAACTTAGGCAAATAAACAACTTTCAAGCCATTTAAACCATAATGGAATTTACTATATCGAACCCCTCAATGGAATTTAGCTACGCATGATGGAATATAAACCAAACAAATAACTTTCCATTGAAATAATGAATCAGAAGTACAGAAACAATGAAAAGAAACAAGTGTTGGAAAATTAAAGTGTAGTAGCTAAAACTAGGGTTTTTCAATTTATCCAGTCCCTCTAGAGTTCTCACGACACTCTACTCTCTTTTTACAAGGTGGACATAGGGTGAAATCTCTACAAACACTAAGGTTTGATGTCTAACTAAGGTTAGAATTTCGTGTTCTAGCAAGGACCTCAGGCATCCCTACTCATGGGCGACTAATAGGGTTCTGTCACCACCATCTTATTCCCAGTGAGTTCTACTTGAATTTGCTTTCGAATCATGACCTTTTATAACGTGGGGAGTGGTTGAGAAGTCACAAAAATAGTGCTTGCAGGTAGCCCAGGCGATTTCGGAGTCAAAACAGCTGATTAGGTGCGAAAATTTCTCGTTCAAAACGACACGTGACAGACTCGAAACTGTCTGCGTCTGCACAGAAATGCGGTTGCATTTCAATTTGGCCTTGGGTGAAATACGGTTGCATTTCTGGAAAATTTCCTGTTTTCTCTGTTTTCGTCAAAACACCAAAATGAGTTCTTTTAAGCACAAATATGTATAATTTTGACACACATGACTCTCAAAGTCCTACCTCATCAACTTTAACACCTTTTAAGCTCAGGATTAGTGATTTTGATCTAAAACATACAAGTTTCACAAGAACATGAGCTAAATATAAGGGCTAAATAGGTATACTTTTTGGCACTTATCAGTTAGAAACTCGAATGAATGTTTCCAATTAGGCCCCTATGATGTTAAGACCCAACTCCAAGTTTCATGCTATCAGATTTCATGTCATCAGATCTCATGTTATCAGTTTCAGCCCTTAAGTGTGTTACTTACTAAGTATATTCTTATATATTAACCCATGTTACATGACTTTCCTTTCTTAGGTGGTACTTGATAAAATCAGGCGAGTGGTGAGGGCAGTGACTTGGCCAGGTTATGGAATGCAGTTGCAAATTATGTCTCATGAAGTTTAGGACCGAGTTTCCTAGTTTCATGCTTTAGACTTTTTCAAAATTTCAACTTTGCGAAATTTGTTTACCATGTCTTTGGTTATTCTGTTATTGTAAAATGACTCAGTTTATTAAATAAAAGATTTTACTTTTGGTCTCTAATGCTTTAAAGTTTCAAGAGTTTTACATTTTCATGCATGTAGTAGCGACCTTCAACATGTTTTGAGCTCCCTTTTAGTCGGGTCGTTACAGTTGGTATCAGAGCCCAACTTTTTAGGTTTTATAGGCTCGCTTACATCGTAAGCATCAGATTTCCCTATAGCCAAGCTCAAGTAAGCACGCCTTGTCGTTCGCCAGATATGTTAGTACCGAGTAGGAAGGAATTTTAAGGATGATGATCTATGTTATGCATGTGAACCTTAATAAGTTAATTACAGTTTCTTGGGTTAACATGAGCTTGTCCTCATTATTTGTAGCATGAATGATTCTTTTTTTTTTAGCTTGTCCTTGAGATACCTCATATATGATAAGCATTGCCCCCCAAATGAAGAGGTTCATCAGGACAAGGACGAGGTCATGATAAGGGTGGTACAGGACAAGCACTAATCAGAACAGATAGACTTTCTCATGGACCCTAAGGTGAGCAATCAACCAATAGGTTGGATGCTCAATGATCGAATATGACCAAAAACTTGATACTGTGGGCCTAATTATGCAATCTTGAGGTAGGATTAGTCATCCCAATTTTATTTTCCTTCAATTTTATTTTCTTGCATTTTAAATTCATGCAATTTAATCGCCTTCACCAATCTCCCCCCTTCTCCCGTTTGGCTACCTAAAATATAAAAAGAACCTAGAAATAAAGTGACAGTTCCCTATGTTCAACTTCGACCACTATTTCTACAGTCTAGCTAGCTTTAGGAATCGATGCTTAAAAATTTAATTTGATTACGATCTTCCACAAATCTTACACATCAACATTAAAGGGTTAAAGGATGTGTGAAGGGGAGGTCTGAAACTAGGTATTTTTTTGGTAACAAGGTGGAGTTAAGCCATAAGGACACATATAAAACTTAAAGAGAGTGTTGTTACATCTTACCCGTTGATAAAAGTTAAAAGTTGGGGGAGGGGGGGGGGAGTGGGTATTGGGCTCTATATAGCTCTGCCACTGTCAGTATATAAATGTAATTTGATAATCCCTTGACAATCTCGTATCAAGGTGGCATTCGTGCTTTTGGTGCAACGGTAGGTAAATTATGTAGTATATTGAATATATTTAAGGAGGAAAGCTCGATTTTAAGATGCAAATGAAAAAATGTGGTAATAATGTGTTTTTGAAGTTTGTTTATCAGTTGTGACGATAATTACAAAAAAATTCACTTTTTCAATATTTGTGTTTTATACAAGGAAACAAAAACTAAAAAATTTACTCATATATGATGATTGACAACACATTAATTAGGTAAAATTTATTGGTCTTTAATACGACCTTTCAGTGTCATCTATCCAAATAAGTATGGTGATCAAAACTACTTGATACATGAAATAATTGATAGCGCGCATAAGAAGCTATATTTTTCGATATATTTTAGTTAGTCTTTGAGTGATTTTGGGCCAATTTAATGCACTTTAATGTTCTTTTTGTAGGAATTTATTATTGGAGCCAAAATGGAGAAATTGGAGATAATGGGGTGTTCGGGCACTAAAAAGAAGCAAAGAAAATGAAAAGGAAATAATTTGGAGTTGCCCAACCCGAGAAGGCATTAGGCGTGAATATGGGACAACATCTCGACGCTCCAACATTTTCCTATTCTATTTTTCGCTGCAAACGCACAGCGTCGAGACGCTATGCTATAGCATCTCGACGCTGCACAAATTTTTTCTATAAATATGAAGTGATTTTGGTCGGCCAAGGGGAGTCCATTTGGTTAGATTTTAGCCCTAATTTCGACTGGAGACCTTTGGTGGGAGCTGAAGCAAGGCCAAGGAGCGAGAATCAAGCGAGAAGACGTGGAGATCGGGACGGAGACTTGCGGTGTCGATGGATTCGAGTTTTCCTTTCTCTTTCCCTTACCTCTTGTTGATTTTATGGTTTTTCTTTCAATTGGTGTTTGTAGTTTTATGACTATGAATTGCTCGTTGTTTGTCTTAGGGTTTGATATAGTTGTTTTAGTTTGTTGTATTGATTTTTGGTATGAAAGTGTTTTTATTTTATTCATGCAATTTTGTTTAATGCTTTCAATTACTTGATCACTAATTGGATGATTTGGGTGTTGAATCTTTCTCGGGAGAGGGGGTTTGGCCTAGACTCACTTATTTAATTTTTTTTTGATACATTCCAATCAATAAAATAGAAGGACCAACACACTAAGCAGGCAACCAGATGGACTAAACTGTTACACCGCTAACAAACCCATTACACAATAACCATCATAAGCCCAGACTAGCAACCAGTTCTGCTCCCTCCTGTACTATTTCACCTCAAGTCAGCCCCCATCATCGCTCGCTAGGCCTGAGAGGTCACAAACAAAATAGCACAGGAAATAACACACACAACAAACTCACTCCACACCCCAGAGAAACCTGTCTGGACACCCCAACCTGCACCCTGATAAAACCAATCAAACATAGAGCTATATTTAATAAAATGGCAAGAATTCAGAAGCTGAAAATTATCACATCAAGTCTGTACGCTCCGAATGCAAAACCTTATGCCTGAGAGAAGAGCTAAAGCATGCTAACAAATTCAGGAACAAATCAAGTTAACTCCACGAAAGCTCCCGTGCATGCAAGTGCAAAGCCTCACCTAAAGCATCCCCTACAAGCCCAAGAAAGGCTTATAACCTCCTCCACCCATCTTCCCCCTACACTGGCACTAAGGCCTCGCAATGAAGCTAAAAGGCGCAAAAAAGGGTGATCTCAAAACCTAGGGCCTGCAAGAGAAAACAAATCATTTACTACTTTTACCACTCTAAATGTGGGGTACTAGCTTTCGCGCTACAATGTAGGGACCCATAACCCGGGTTTTACCCTTGGTTGGCCTAACTGAACACACTGCAGGCAGCTCTTTTTGCCCTCTTTGTCTGACGCTTTCAACATGCTTTTATTGCGGAACAGGAACATGTTTAAGAGTCCCAATGCATGCCCACGCCTCGTTTTACCACTCATACTCTAGCAGGTCTTACAATTCATTCTCTTCTCATTTTCTTTTCTTTCTTTTCTTTTTTCAGCCTATTCTTTCCTTTTTTGATCTACTCTTTTTCTTTTGATTTCTTTCCTTTTGTGTAACGCCCCAGGTTCTCTAACCTCTAGCCTAGCGGCGCTACTACTTACTCTAGACTCTTAAGCATTTAGGACAACTCTTTAAACCGAATGTACCGAAAATTTCAGCAGCATAACGGCGTAAAACTGGTTATCCCAAAATTTTAAAACACCTGATAAAGACTTTTAAACACTTCCAAATATACAAAGAAAGCCAAACTCCACCAACTTCAGCCAGAATTTCACAACCTACCTCCTCTAGACAAGACATGCCTCAAGGCCACATCAGAAAACTAAAATCATGCTTTACCATAACATGCAACAAAATGAAAATCATGCAGCGGAACTTAACGACATTTAAAGGAAAGCTAGACCACTAGCTAAAACATTTATTAGACTTAACCAAAACGAACAAGTCTAGTTTACAAACTCGAAAACTAAACCTTCCTTAGGTGAATCCCTCACCATCACAGAACTACAAATTTAAATAGCTCAAACTATCTACTAAAGCAACTAGAAAACATAACAACAGAAACCAACACCCTAGGAATGTTTCCTCGCAGTTCTCCTCCTCGCCACCAAGGTCCGGATCATCCTCGATACCTGCAACATCTAAAATGTTGGGGGGAAGGTGGGGAAGGGGGTATTAGTACAACCGCAGTACTGGTTAGTAGCTCACACGAGCTAGATCACAAGCATCAAACAAGGACAACAACATGTTTCTCACACGCATACATCATGCTTCCAAAAGCAATAAAAACTCATCACACGCATATATCATGCTTCCAAAAGCAATAAAAACTCATCATGCTCTCAAAGCAATAAACCAACAACATGCTCACAAGCACCAAAACCACATCATGCATATGCCTCACACACTATGCACCCACACTATACTAAACCACACATGATTTACGCGTCATGCTCCGCACCTAACACATGAATTACGCGCCATGCTGTGCAAACCAACACATGCATTACGCGCCACGCTACGCAAATCCGTTCGCATGCATTACGCGCCATGTTATGCAAAACCACTCGCATGCATTACGCGCCATGCTACGCAACCACTCGAATGCATTACGCGTCATGCTACGCTAAACCAAACACGTGAATTACGCGCCACGCTGCGCACCTACACATGAGTTACGCGTCATGCAACGCTACCGCTAGACTTATGCTACACTTCCCGTGACACAACCTAGCCTAACCAACATGCTTGACTCCAAACACAACATGCTTAAACAACAATCACAACTCACAGTCATTTTTCATGCTTATCACAAAAACACACATGCTTATCCCAAGCACTGAACAAGATAAGCTCATCTCAAGCATTTCAGAACAAGTACAAACAACAGAACGTGTTCCACACAAGCACCTCAGTACATTTATATAGAACAAAACATGCTTTACACACGAACAAGGATAACCATAAACAAACGTCGTGCTTCACACAATCAAACAAGATCGAGCAAGTAGAAACTACTTACAAAACACGCTTCCAAATACCAACGAGGCAACACATGTACCAAGCTCCACAAGCACCTCAAACTACAACAAAAAATGCTACCATAAAAGACTAAACTAAGAGGAAACGACCTAATAAGCTACTAGGGGCCAAAACCACTTTACCCAGCTCATTTCTTTGTTGGACAACCTTTAAACGTACCCCAAAATGAAAACCCAAAACCTTTAGACCATGGGCAACCATGTCTAAGGCACAACGGGCAATGGGTGTTCGCCAAACGGCTCCAGATAAGGCTTTTCAGCCGCTGGACAGCAACTAAACGACCCACCTAAAGCACACTAAGAACTCCTAAGGACCGAGCACGCTACTAAGACTAAGGCAATTAATGGAGGCCTACTCTAGCATGCTTTTTAAGCAACAAACAGCAGGGAAAAGCTCATTACCCCATGCTTCAAGAACCTATAAGGGTTGGGAAACACACTAAGGCAACGAGACTTAATGGGCATTTGAAAACTACATGCTTCTAGCCAAAACAACCACGATAACTCACTTAAAAACATGCTCTAGGACCTTTAAGGGTTGGGGCAACACCTAAGAACCTAGCTATGCAATGGGTAACCTCAAAATCAAGATTCCAAGGCTAACATGGCTAATGGACAGCAACCTACAATGCTAAAAGCGAAGGGACAACAAGGAACCTTACCAAACGGACTCGCTTTCGCGCTAGATGGGTAATACAAACCTCTAACGATGCGCTAGAATAGTCCTTGGGCAGTGGGTATCCAAGTAGAGGTGTTTCGAACTTAATCGAACACTTAGACGGCGCTGAAAATCAGAAAATCAAACCAAACTCAATTTTCCAGCACCTATTACTAATGGGCATTCTTCTTAAAGCACTAAACAAGAATGGGTAAGGTCCAAAACATATCGGGGACGCTAAACGACACCAACAACAACGAGGAATGCTGCTGGACAGAGGCGGAATCGGCTGAAACGAGGTCGACGGGACTCCAAATCGCCAAGCACGCGAGATTTATCAACACTAAACCAAGAGAAACCTTAGATCGACCTTAAACCACAGGGAAAAGGAAAGGAAAAAGGCTTACCCACGATTTCTAAGGCTGAAACGCGGAGGCGACGGTGCTTCAAGTTGCTGTCCGTGCGAGATCTAACCAATACAGACATGAGGGAGTTAGATCGGGCCTTAAAACACCTAGATCGAGAGGAAAGAGACTTACCCACGATCTTTCTTGGCCAAAAACGCAAGGAATAGAGAGAGGGGGCCACAAATCTAAAACCCACGGCAGCGACACGAGCAAGCGACGGTGGCACGATCTGAGTGACAGCGGCAAGGGCAGCGGCGGCAGCTGCAGATCTAGGCAGCGGCACTCGGGCTGCGACGGAGGGAGAGAGACCGACGGGGAAGGGAGAGACGACGCAGAGAGAGAGATCTCACGGAGAGAGCTTGCGAAGGGAGAGTGGTTGCGCGATTCGACGGTGGCAGCGGCGGCTGAGCGGAGACGCGCGACTCCAGACGGCGGCGACGCGACAGCAGCGGTGAGGGAAGGCGGCGGCGTCGTGAACTCGGCTTGGGGGGGGGGCTGCCTCACGCAAGAATGAAAGAGATGGAGAGGGGAAAAGGAAAGCTAGGGCTTTTTC
The DNA here is from genome assembly GCA_036850905.1 of Luffa acutangula. NCBI lineage: Eukaryota > Viridiplantae > Streptophyta > Magnoliopsida > Cucurbitales > Cucurbitaceae > Luffa > Luffa acutangula. The sequence goes on along the minus strand of JAZFAW010000014.1, from coordinate 4,532,565 downwards.
CTTATTTTTACTATTTCTTAGAGTTTCTTTTCTAAAACCCATTATTCAGCGTAAACTAAATTATAACGCTGAGATTCTTCAACTGAATACAAACCACGCTAACAACCTATAGGGAGGGATTTTAAAACACGCTAATTTCCCTAGACACCTTAGTATATAATTAAATCCCTAAGTTCAAGCCAAAATAGAGTTTATATTCTCTTTCAACTCTAAACTCGGGATTTAAATACACCCTAGCGCACGGGGCGTTACATTTTCCTTTTTAACCTAGGTCAAGTGATAGCGAGCATAGCTAGCTACTTTTACTTATTTAATTGAGCTAGTCTTTTATGATGTTTGGGCCATTTTACTGTGCTTAATTGTTTATTTTGTAGGAAAGCGTTGATTTGAGTTAAAACGTGGAATAAGAATTAATCTGGTGTTCGGGACGTGAAAAGATGCCAAAGAACCAAAAAGATTCAAGTAATAAGGAGCCAAGAATGGGCATTCTGCCCATTAGCGTCGAGACGCCACTCTTGGAGCGTCTCGACGCTACGTTTCCTTAATGAGAAGATGCGGCAGACCCACAGCGTCTCGACGCTGTGATAGGAAGCGTCCCGACGCTATCGTTTTTCCTTTTCAGACACGCGCGTAAAAGGCGCTGTCTTAATAGCGTCTCGACGCTACGACGAAAATCTGCTATATAAGCTTAGTTTCGGCTAGGTTTTGGGGACTTTCGATTGGAGGACTTTTGGAGCCGACATTAGAGCAGAAAGAGGACAGAATTGAGCTGAAGCAAAGGGGATTAGTTGGAAATCAACCCATTGTTCGTGGGGATCGTGACGGGGACGTTCGGTCTCGGCCTACAACGAGTCTATTTCTCTTTTCCCTTACTTTAGATAGTTTTTATGGCTTATTTAGACTTAGTTTATATTGTAATGAGGATTATGTGTAGCTAAGTTAATTCTTAGGGATTGATGTAGCCGTTGGGCACGTTTTGGATTGATTTACGGTATTTATGTTATTGATGTCATTTATGCATATGTTGTATGCTTAATGCTTTCGATTTACTGGCCATAAATTGATTGATGTGTATATTTGAATCTAACTCGGGAGAGAGGATTTAAATTAGTAATCAATATGCATAACTAGAATTTAGCTAAAAATCGGGAGATTAAGGTTAATTCTAGAAATTGTTATAAAGGTTAGCCTTATTGCCTTGTATGTTTATTGAATTTAGATAGGGATATCGGGTTCAATTGCATATCAGAGAATCATGTATGCTCGGGAGAGATATGTGTGATTTTAGTTGCCAAGATTTATGAATCATAGCATGTGTTAATCCGTTTATTAATCCATAACTCCAATTGGTGAAATCAATTCCCTAAGACCAATTATTCCCATTTGATTGTCACTTTTTACTTTAGTTTTGTGTTGATTAATTCATATTCTCATTCTATTCGATTCCTTAAATAAAATTGGCCAAGAGTATTTTCGATAATTAAAATTTGGCTAGACACCAATCCAGAGGACGACATTCGATTTCAAAATCACTATATTATTACTTGACCCGTACACTTGCGGTTAACAAATTGCGCATCAAGTTTTTGGCGCCGTTGCCGGGGATTGGCATATTTAGTCAATTTTAATATTGAAGAAAAATTGTCCGGTCTTAGTTTAGGGTGTATTCTATTTTGTTGCTATTTTTGTTATTTTTGTTTTTAGGTAGATTGCATTTTTCCTTTATTGTTTTTCTTTTCCATTCTTAAATTTTTCCATATTTAGATTTTTCCATATTTGTTTGAATTTTCCATTGATAGATTTTTAGTTTTTCCTTTTTAGATTAGTTTTTCCTTATTTGTTAGTTTTTTTTTCCTAATTTGTTTTATTTCCTTTTCTTTGCCTTTTTAGGTTAGTGTAGTCGGTGTATGCGAAAGGGTAGGGAATTGGCCTTAGTTCCCTTAGATCCAGAGATCGAAAGAACTTTCAATAGACTTCGAAGGGAAAATCAAGAAAACATCCAAATGGCCAATCCTAATCCTGAAGAACCTAAGCCCATCAGGGACTATTTTCAGCCGATCTTTCACGAGCAACAGTCGGAGATTGTCTATGCCCCAATTAATGCTAATAATTTTGAGTTGAAAACAGGTCTCATCCAGATGGCTCGAGATTGCGCTTACAGAGGATCGCCCATGGAGGATCCAAATTCTCATCTGAAATCCTTCCTAGACATCTGTGGGACGGTAAAATTAAATGGTGTTTCTGAAGATGCCATTCGCTTACGTTTGTTTCCTTTTTCGTTGCAGGACAAAGCAAGGGACTGGTTACAATCTATTCCACCTGGGAGCATTACCACTTGGGATGCTTTGGTCCAGGCATTCTTAAAGAAATTCTTTCCTCCTGCCAAGACGGTCAAGCTGAGGACCGAAATTGGGACATTCCAGCAACAATTCGATGAGCAGCTGTTCGAGGCTTGGGAGAGATTTAAAGAGCTGCTAAGGAAGTGCCCTCAGCACGGATACCCTGACTGGCTCCAGGTTCAGTTATTTTATAATGGTTTAACTCCTAGCACAAAAACTATTGTTGATGCAGCTGCATGTGGGACTCTGTTGTCCAAGACTGTTGAGAGTGCTAGGACTTTGTTAGAGGATATGGCCACCAATAGCTATCAGTGGCCATCTGAGCGGTCAGGACCCAAAAAGATTACTGCTGGAGTGTTCGAGGTTGACAACGTAAGTGCACTTCAGGCTCAGATGTCTTCCTTGGCTAATGCATCTTTAAAGTTTTCAGGTTCAGAGAATGCTCAATCAATTGAGTCTGCAGCTGCCCTTGCATCCCAGACTCAGGGGGAAAATCTCGAGCAGGTTCAGTATGTTTCGAATTATAATTCTAGAGGGTATAATAATAATTCCACACCTACACATTATCACCCTAGCAATAGAAATCATGAGAATTTTTCATATGCTAATAATAAGAATGTTTTGAATCCTCTTGGCTTCACTCCTCAAAGTTAAGAAAATAAGAAATCTTTAGAAGACCTTGTTGGAGCCTTTATTGCAGAATCAAGTAACAGGTCAAATAAGCTTGAGGAGGCCGTGATTGCAATAAACACTACTGTCAACGGTCATTCTGCAGCAATCAAGAATATAGAGACTCAACTGGGACAACTGGTAAGTGTTGTCAACTCTATGAATAAAGGTAAAGCCCCAGTTGAACAGGAGAAATCTTCATTGGAGTTCTGCAAGGCCGTGTCTGTGCATCACGAGGAGGAGATTCAATTAGCTGAGGAGGACGAGACTACTGAACCAGAGGAACTCACAGGAGGAGTTGAAGAAGGCACCACCTCAAACGAAGCTGAAAAGCTTAATCCTGAGCCTTCTATCCCTTCTCCTACTGTTTTAATTCCTAAATCAAAGAAAAAGAAAAATTCTAAAGTTAAGTTTGAAAAATTTTTAGATGCTTTTATGGGTTTGCATGTTAATATTCCTTTTTCAGAAGCCTTGGAGCAGATGCCTCACTACAGAAAATTCATGAAGGAATGGCTCAACAAGAAGAAAAAGGAAAAGCAGTTGGAGACTGTATATTTAACATCAACGTGCAGTGCTCGTGTCCAACAGGGAGTACCAGAGAAATTGTCTGACCCAGGGAGTTTTACTATTCCTTGTAATTTTGGTACTTATTCTTGTAGAGCACTATGTGATCTAGGGGCCAGCATAAATATTATTCCATTATCTCTATGTAAGAAGCTTAACGTAGGAGACATAAAATCTACTTCTGTTAGACTTCAGTTGGCTGACCAGTCTGTGGTTAGTCCATATGGGATGGTTGAGAATATTCTGATTAAAGTAGGTAGATTTTTCCTTCCTATTGATTTCTTTGTCCTAGATATTAAAGAGAATCCTGCTATGCCTATCATATTAGGGAGACCATTCCTTGCTACAGGGAGGGTTATAATTGATATTGAACGCAGGGAGCTAATCATAAGAGTCCAACAGGAGAAGGAAGTTTTAAAAGCTTTTGAGGATCCCAAGAACACATCAGATTCAATGATGGTGGGCTATAGGAGAGGTGCTAAGAAGAACACTAGTGATGGAAATTCTGACAGGAGACCACCCTGATGCATAGTTGGTCAACACGTCGAGCTAAAGACGTTAAACAAGCGCTTATGGGAGGCAACCCAAGTGAGTTAGTTATTTCTTTATTTTGAGTTTTATTTTTTTTGTTTGTGTCTGTTTTGTAGGTCTTGTTTTCTTTCTCTCCTTTGCTTTCAAGCTTTCAAGAGTCCAAGCATTCAGTCAAGAAGCTATCACCATTCCAGGGCAGTATTGTTCACTCCTTTCATTCGTTTATTGTTCTCATGCTTGTTTATGCTTTATTTTCGTTATACATTGAGGACAATGCATATTTTAAGTTTGGGGGTGGATTAGCATGTTTGTGGAGCCCTTGAGCATCTGAGTTCGGGCTATAGTTTTGAGCTTTCTTGAATTATGCATATGGTTGTTTTCTAGATGCTACTTTTGCATGATGATGATGTCCTAGGATAGACGTTCTTGTCAATTTTCAAGCTTGTGATGAGTTGTAAGCATGAGTGCCCAAAAGGGGAGACTTTTTAAAATTTTTCTAGGAGATGACTTGCATGAGTAGAGTATTTGTCTTGGCTAGATTTGGATTTGAATGCTTAGGAGCGAATTATTGGGTTCATATGCTTGTTGTCACCTCGATAGGTGTAGGGTAGAGCTAAAGAGTTAATTTTTTGCAAATTAGCATGTTTGATCTGGCTTAGGAGAAAAGAAAAGAATATCTGTTTATCATGTTCATAACGAAAAATCATTCTTGTTGTTACTGTTGAAAAAAAATTATAATGCCATGGCTTGTGCACAATATGCAATGGTTAATAAAGTTTAAGGCAAAAAGAGCTACCCCTCTTGTGATCAGTTAGGCCAACTAGAGAAAACTCAGGTTAAGGGTCCCTGCAATAGGTGTGTGAAAGCTAGTGCCACATATAAATGCTTAATTCAATTGTTAATTATAAGCACCTAAGTATGGAGATAAACAAACTAATTTGTTCCATTAACTCATTAGTGAAACCTTAGTGCCAGTGTAGAGGGAAGATGAGCTGAGAGTTTAATAAATCAATCCCGGGCTAGTAGAGTCTGATCTTGTTGAGTTAGATCTCGCTTGTGCAAGTTAATTTTGGAAAAATTTTAATTTGTCTCCCTCATTGGTCCTTGTGTGCATGATTCTTGCTTGCTTGACTATTGACTTTTGAGCCTTGAGGATTGAGTTATGATTGTTGCATCCATTCTTCCATTGTATGTTTGATTTGTAGTTTGCTCGAGGACTAGCAAAAGCTTAAGTTTGGGGGTATTTGATAGCAAGCATAGCTAGCTACTTTTACTTATTTAATTGAGCTAGTCTTTTATGATGTTTGGTCCATTTTACTGTGCTTAATTGTTTATTTTGTAGGAAAGCGTTGATTTGAGTTAAAACGTGGAATAAGAATTAATCGGGTGTTCGGGACGTGAAAAGATGCCAAAGAACCAAAAAGATTCAAGTAACAAGGAGCCAAGAATGGGCATTCTGCCCATTAGCGTCGAGACGCCACTCTTGGAGCGTCTCGACGCTACGTTTCCTTAATGAGAAGATGCGGCAGACCCACAGCGTCTCGACGCTGTGATAGGAAGCGTCCCGACGCTATCGTTTTTCCTTTTCAGACACGTGCGTAAAAGGCGCTGTCTTAATAGCGTCTCGACGCTACGACGAAAATCTGCTATATAAGCTTAGTTTCGGCTAGGTTTTGGGGACTTTCGATTGGAGGACTTTTGGAGCCGACATTAGAGCAGAAAGAGGACAAAATTGAGCTGAAGCAAAGGGGATTAGTTGGAAATCAACCCATTGTTCGTGGGGATCATGACGGGGACGTTCGGTCTCGGCCTACAACGAGTCTATTTCTCTTTTCCCTTACTTTAGATAGTTTTTATGGCTTATTTAGACTTAGTTTATATTGTAATGAGGATTATGTGTAGCTAAGTTAATTCTTAGGGATTGATGTAGCCGTTGGGCACGTTTTGGATTGATTTACGGTATTTATGTTATTGATGTCATTTATGCATATGTTGTATGCTTAATGCTTTCGATTTACTGGCCATAAATTGATTGATGTGTATATTTGAATCTAACTTGGGAGAGAGGATTTAAATTAGTAATCAATATGCATAACTAGAATTTAGCTAAAAATCGGGAGATTAAGGTTAATTCTAGAAATTGTTATAAAGGTTAGCCTTATTGCCTTGTATGTTTATTGAATTTAGATAGGGATATCGGGTTCAATTGCATATGAGAGAATCATGTATGCTAGGGAGAGATATGTGTGATTTTAGTTGCCAAGATTTATGAATCATAGCATGTGTTAATCCGTTTATTAATCCATAACTCCAATTGGTGAAATCAATCCCCTAAGACCAATTATTCCCATTTGATTGTCACTTTTTACTTTAGTTTTGTGTTGATTAATTCATATTCTCATTCTATTCGATTCCTTAAATAAAATTGGCCAAGAGTATTTTCGATAATTAAAATTTGGCTAGACACCAATCCATAGGACGACATTCGATTTCAAAATCACTATATTATTACTTGACCCGTACACTTGCGGTTAGCAAATTGCGCATCATCAAGAACACACGCTAGATTGCAATAATTAGACATCCCACCCAGCCTTACACCTATTGGGGTGACAACAGATCTATAGAGCTCATAAAACAATCCAGAGCCTTCAAAACTACCTAAGGAAGAGGCCTCAAACACTCAAACAAGTCGATGATCTCAACAGAAACTCAAGAGGCTCACCAAATAAGATATAATACTTCACTATCAACAAAAGCATAAGAGAAAGCAGAGAGCACACAAGACATCAAACATGATAATTTCAACAAAGACCCTAACCACTTAAGCTCAACAAAACCATAGATAATCAAAAGGAGAAAACAGCAGGTCCAATGCTCAGGTGCATGGCCTCAACCCAATCCAGCTGAGCAAAACAGATGCAGTGTAACAAGAGTAAAACAATAAATTAGCCTGATGCTTAGGTGCATTCAGACTTAAACCAAAGCCCACTAGCCTACACCATCTCCCACCGCCAACCTAAAACATATCATTCCTCCAGAAAAATCTAAACATGCGAAACATAAGGATAAGGAAAGGGAAACATAAAACCTTCCCTGAGATTAGGCATACTGGTTGGGGCGGCAGCTGGATCTGCTTAGACTGATCACCCTCCCCTCCTCGCCTGGGGAAACTCATGCACTCCCTCTTCAGCCAACAAGCCCAAAACACATGAAGGGCCTTCTTCCATCCACACTCGGTCACATCTGTCCTCCATTGCCAACCCTTGCCAAACGATGGGCAACGCATTTGCCTTCCCTGAACGTAAAGTTGTCGCAGATAAACCACCTTGCTGGAACACCCCTCACTGCATCCTCCACCAATATCCCCAACTCTGACACCTCCTCCCTATCCCGCTGCAACAACTTGAACACCTGCATAGAATCAGTCTCTAGTACAAAAGGTTGAGAAGCCGTCTCCACAGCAAGTCTCAGGCCGACAACAATCGCCAAACCTTCTGCAAAGTCAGCATCTCTGATATTCTCGTAGAAGGCCGTAGCTACGAAACCCACCTGCCCCCAAGAATCTCGACATACCACGCCTACACCTGCCGTTCCGCTCTCCAGACAAATTGCTGCATCAACATTCACCTTGAACCCATCACTTATTTAATTGCATGACTAAAGTTGAGCTTCTAAGTTTGTGACGGAATTTAGATTTCCTTTAGAAGTATAACAAGGACTAAACCAAATAATGTGTTGCATGCTAATAAACTTAGATAGGGATATTGGGTTTGTTGTATGCATGAGAATCAACTATGCTCGGGAGAGATATTTGTGATAAGAGTTTCCTTGGCTTGTAAAATAATTACACGATAAATTCATTCCAATTAATCAATCCTCAATCTTAATCAATGAAATCAATTCCCTAAGAGTCTTTCCATTTGATTCTCCACCTTTATTTTATGTTTTTGTCTTTAACTTTATCTTTTGCATTAAGTTTTGCTCCCTAAATAAAATTGGACAAGATTATTCACGATACTTAATTTGCTAGAAAACCAATCCAGAGGACGAAACTCATTTAATCACGAAAACACTATATTATTACTTGACTCGTACACTTGCAGTAAGCAATTCGCGCATCAATAATGTCTTTAAAAGGATTAATACACAAAGGATGATTTTGAGATATTTAAAATGTAACGCCCCGCATTTCCAGGTGCGAATAATTCTGTTAAATTTCTATTTAATTCGGAGTTTTAGTACCTGTTGGTTGCTTAAGGTTGATTATTATTTATTGTTTTTGGTGGTTGCTTGAAGTGGGTAATTTGTATTTGGGCCAAGAAATTCTTTTCCTTCGTGAATTTAATTTTAAGACTATGGCCCAATCCTTATAGAGTTCTAAGAGTCGATTTGGGCTCGAAGGGCCTTAACGGAGTCTTTAAATGTAAGAGAATGTTATATTCATTTTTAATTCTAGTCTTAAGAAAAGAGGGAGCAAGGAAACCCTAGAAGTAACCCTCTTTTCCCTCTCTTTTTCTTAGTCAGCCGCCGCCCCCCCCCCCCCCCCCCTCAAAAGAAAATCTCGTTTTTTCCTTCTCCCTTGCGCAGCCGTCCAACCCTTCCGTGAAGCTCCAGCGCCGGCCACCTCCTCCAGCCACTGCTCGAGTTCGCCGCCTGTGCACGTCGCGCTGCCGCCGTCGATCTCTTCCTTCCTCTCGCGCGTTCGTCCGCCGGTTGCAGGATTCACGAAGTCTTTCTTCCTCCCCCGCGCGCATCTCTCTCTCCCGTGGATTGCCTGTGCCGAGCCGCCATCGCCTAGGTCACTGGCCATCGTAGTTGAGCGCCGCCGCCGCGTGGATCTTCTCTCTGCTTGTTTCTGTCCGTGGTTCGTCAGATCTGTGGTTTATTTTCTCCTTTCTCTGCGTTTCAGCCTTAAAAACTCGTGGGTAAGCCGTTTTCCTCCTCCTTATAGGTTGATTAAGGACCGATCTAAGAATCCTTGCGTGGTTTTTGTTAAATCTCGCGCAGGTAGCAGTTCGGGGTCCCGTCATTCGCGATTTCGCTTCTGTCCAGTGGTGTTCGACTCCGTTCTGGGTCATTGCAGCGTCGTTTAGCGTGTTTGGTAAGTTTTCGTCGTGACCCATGCTTATTCGAATTCAAATTTGGATTACCCACTCTTGTTCGACCTTAGAATTTAGTGTCGTGGTTGGTTTCGTGTTTTTCCAGCGTTGTTCGGAGCCGTTTTGGGTTCGAAATCATCCCTGTTTGGTGACCCACCGTCCGTGGAGCCTTAAACTTGAACGCCCAGTGCTTAGGGCCTTTAAGCAAGTGGTTTTGGACCTCTTCGCTTGCTGGACAACACGTGTTCGAGGTCTTTCGGACGCTGAACGGTAAATTCCAGCATCCCTAGATCTTTTCCTCAAGTTTATTAGGTGCTCTAAGTTGTTTTCTAACCCATGGTAATTGTTGCTTGTAGTTGGAGCTCTTTAGGCTCTTCCGGTTGTTTCCATTAGTCCTTTAGGATCGTTTAGGAGCGTTAGAGCTTCCTGTAAGTAGTTCTTACTTGATGGTGTCTGTTTGACTGTGTGATGCATGCTGAGTGTTACTCACTTATTAATTACCCTCATGTTTCTTGTTTCTCTGAATATGTGCAAATATATATGTTATCGTTGAAAAACATGACTTTTGTTGCTTATGACTGGTTGCAAAGCATGATTTGTTGTTGCGTGATGAATGGTTGCAAGCATGTTGGTTCTAATTGCGTTTTTGAGTCATGCATGAGCTAAGAGATGTGGTCACATGTATAATGCTTAGTGGGCATGATTCATGAGTCTAGAAGCATGTTGTAGGGCATATGCATTCTAGTGGATGTGAGATATAGGTCAGGGACCTAAAGTGTGAAAGAAAGGAAAGTTGGGTGAGTGTCAGTGCACCTCGGGTACAAATGGTCGAGGGGTGACACGTCACCATTGGTTTTAAGAGAAGCATCGAGGCCTTGGGTACAAATGGTCAAGGGTCGGTGTGATGAGTCTAGAAAGCATGTGTTGGGCGCCTGGGGAAGGGCCAATACTTTGCTAAGTCATCGGTGCGCCTTGGGTACAAATGGTCAAGGGGCGATGCACAATTTGAGGCCTTGGGTACAAATGGTCAAGGGTCAAACGCCGAGCTCCGTAGAGAGCATTGTGGCCCTGGGTACAAATGGTCAGGGGACAGTGCGACTCGAAGGATCAGTCTTGGAGAGCCATGTGAGGGCTAAATATGAGCGTTGAGTGAGCTCGTGGAGCTTGTGTGGTTAGCGAGTTGCATAGAGAAATGCATGAGTTATGGCTTAGAAGAGTCATTTGTTTTACTAGCATTATGAGCATGATATTATGTTTACCGCTTTTAAAAGCATGTTGTTTGCGCATGAAAAGCATGTTGTTTGTTGTTTGCTGTTTGATGGCTTCTCAGGTAGGGGCTGCTTACCAATACCTTAGCGTACTGACCCCCTCCTCTCTCCCCCCAACTACCAGATTTTGCAGGTTATGACGACTGCGTGGACCATGGTGATGCGGAGGAGACCTATGAGGAGGAACCATAGCTTGTAGCTTGTTCTTGTCCATTTATTTCTCTTGGTTTAGTTAGGGTAGATGTGCTTGTCGTTTTGAAAGATGTTGAACTTGGTTAATTCTGATTTAATTTTGTTAGTCTCTAGGTTTAGTTGCATTGTTTTAATGAACCCTATTATTTCATTCAGTTATTGGTCAATAAGTTGAATTCTAGTGTTTAATGTTATAAGCTCCGTTAACGTTATGTTTCTGATTAGTTATTAGTTGTGATTCGTGGCCTGTCTGGCTGTTAGTTCCTGCTAAGCTCTGTTGTGTTGTAGTTGATGGAGTTTGTTGAATAATGTTGTTTAGAAGTGTTTTATGCTTTGCAGGTTAAAGTAAAATTTTGGGTTAGTCCAATGTACGTCGTTATGCTGCCGAAATTTTCGGTGCTCACGGTTAGTTCTGGCTTAGGAGTTAGTAATGTCACTAGGATAGTTATTGGAAATCATGGGGCGTTACATAAAAGATCAAGAATGAAATTTAAAGTGCTATAAATATAAAAAATCAAATCAAATATTTAAGACAAATTATTATATAAGTGTTTTGAAGGAACAATAACGTTTTTATGCAATTTCTAATTTTTTTTAATTCTAATAAATTTATTATTTCTTGTCATTTACTCATATCTTGACTTATTCGCTCTCATGCTAATGGAATTATTGTGAGTTTGTTATTCGATTCCAAGAAAATTCCCGAATTAAGTATTTCGAAAAAGAATTTGAATCTCAATGTTTAATTCAGATGGCAAATTTCAAATCGAGAATTTAAATTGATCTTAAATTGGTTAATATGGGTGGTCCATTGTCTTGGAGGAAACATTTAGGATTATGTTAGCTTAACTTTAGTAATTCCCTTAAGAGAGGAAAAGAAAAAATATATATAAAGGAGGGGATTATAATATTATTGAAAGCCATTAGGGTGTATCTCAACAAGAAAAACAAAAACAACAAAAATGGCTAGATTTAATACGTAGACATGAAAAATGATTAACTATCTATAGAAATTAAATAATGACTAAACGTAATTTTTATTATAATATTAATAATTAAACTTGACGAAAGTGCTCCTAACGTACTATTTATACTTTTTAAAAAGAGAAATACAACTTACAATAGTGGAACATGATAAGGAAGAAAGAAAATCTAATTCTAACGATAGATTAACCTACTAAATGAAAACAAAAAAGGAGCAACATTTTAAGGAGGAGAGAAACAAAATTTGACAACAACAATATTTAATGTAACGTCAGTAGTTTAGGGTAAATCTCAATTTCCCTAATTTTGGGTTAATTTGGCTTAATTTTGAGAATTTGGAGTTACAAATGTGATTTAAGTGGATGGAAATAGGTGGGATTTTATTATTAAAGCGGGGATGGCAGATTTGTAAATATGTTATTATTTAAGCCAAGCCAAACCCTAGTCTTATTAAGCCTAACCGCACGCAGCCCAAGGCAAAAGGTTATCTTCATCTTCCTCACTTATTTTCCACAATTTCCAGCTGCAACGAAGCCTCCTCCAGTGAGTTTTGGTCATCGACTCGAGTTCTCCAACGTCGGCATCTTCTTCCTTGAGTGTCTCGGTCCGGCGGTGGTTCGTAGTCTATGATTGCAAGCGTCTAGTAGGTGGGTCGTTCGTGGGTTTTTCTTTCCTTCTTCTCTCTCGATCTCTCTCCCTTTTCCCTCTCTTACGCCAACGTCGGCACCTTTGCAACATCCAGCCTTTAGGTAGCAATTTTCCAGCATGGTACCAGCAGTCGTGCGTGTTTTCCGGCGAGTTCAGGCGGTGCAGCGGCGGTTTGGGCGTGATTGCGGGTGTTTAGAAGTTTCTTTTTCCGGCGGTTTCGGTCTTTCGATTGTGGGTAAGCAAGAGTTTGTGTTCCTTCAGTTTGTTTTTTGTTGTGTGTTGAATGCCCACTGATTTGTGGGTTTGGATTTTTGGGTATCTTAAGCGAGTTGTAACGCCGTCAAATTTAGGTGAGACTCGATTTTTGCTAGTTTTGAATTTATTTGGGCTTAAATTAAATACTTTGATGGATGTATGTCTCATTTTATTGGGTTTTTTACCTTTGGATTTAGTTGAGGGGCATTTTGGTAATAACCTTGAAGTTGGAGTTGCCCTAGTTCCCCTTTGTTTTGAGCCCAGCCGCCAGCCACTTCTTTTTTTCTCCTTCTTCTTCGATCTTTCGCCCCAATAGCAGCCACCTCCCTTGAGATTTTCTTGTTTCCTTTGTGAGCTACTAGCAGCCCCCTATCTCTCTCTTCCTCTTCGACCGCCAGCAACACGCCACGACACCGGCGCCGCCGACGACTCCCCGAAGACGCGCGACCCATGGCGGCAGCGACGTCTCTGTTTTCGTTCGGTCAGCAGGTACGTGTTTCTTGCGCAAGTTTCTCTTCTCCCTCACTGATATCTCACTTTCGGTCCTTTCCCCTCTGTTTGCGTGAGGTAGTAGCGTGGGTGTGGTTGGGGTTGCATCGTGTCTCCGGCAGCAGTACTATTAGGCGCGGCCAATAAGCGTTTGGGTTGTTTATTCGTCGTTTTCGGTGAGATAACAGTGAGGAAATTCGTCATGTTGATTGTTGGCCACATTTAATTGATTTCACATTCACTTTTCCTTCCATTCAGTAGGCGATCTTTCTGTGTCCAGCGATTTGGGTGTTGAATCTCCAAGCTTCAACATCCTTGAGCGGGGTTTGCCATTGAGTAAGCAATTTAAGTCAAGATTGTGGTGGTTTATCTATGTTAGTGGATTACCCATTGATTTTAGCACTTGTTTTTCTAGGTTCCCTTAGTGGTTGGTGATTTATTATTGATCTCACAAACCTTCAATCCAAGGTAAGTAGCTTTTGGATATGAAGTAGTTGCTTTTGGAATCATTGTATGTTTATTAGTAGTGAATTGAAGTTTTGGATAAGTGTTCATGCTTTGGTCAAATATTCCCTATATGTATGTCGTTATGTTGCCGAATTTTCGGTAGCATATTAGTGGTTCATGGTTAAAGTTATGCACGCCTAGGAACCATAATCTTCTTCAAGGAAAGGCTTAGAATAGGGACCTCAACCACGCTTTAGTGCCTTTGGTAAACTTACAAATTCTTTAAGTCTTACATAGCTAGAGTGTGTTCCTTCCCCATTGATAACTGCCCAAAAGGTAGTTATTTAGGCCTCATTTCTATAAGGATTTGTGTGTCTTTTGAGCTTAAGAGGGTTGGATGGATATTACATGTTTTAACCCATTTGGAAGAATGAAAGCATTGGAAATTATTTTGTGCAGATTATGCTGCTGGGCGACTGGAGGGAGCAAATTCTGTGCTGCAGCAAAACTAGGAGCAGAAACTACCACATCATAGTTTGTTAGCCAACTTCATGAACCAACTTCTGTTGAGTTATTTTCGGGATAAAGGAGCAAGGAGAGCCCTACACGTGTCCAAGTTGACCTAATTCAAGCCTCCTATCCTTCTATAAAAGGAAGTAGTCGCCCAAGTCAAAAGGATCCCACCTTTCCTTGGAAGCCGAATAGTATAGAGAGATTGGAGATTACCAAGAACACCATCATCCGCAAGCTGATTAAGGAGATTATTATTGTCTTTATTATCTTGTGATTATGAACGTGCCTACTCAGATTGTAATTCATGTTTCCATGCTTATTATGAACTAAGTAGCTTAAGGTGTTGGTTAGGAACATGTAGTTGCTGTGCTTAAACTTTAGTAATATATTGATTATTGCATCTTGGTTAATTGTTGTGCCTAATTCCATTTTATGCCCGCCTGGCCAGCCGGTGTGAATATCTCTCTCTAGTTTCGGGGATGATTTAGAGAGTGTGTGGCAATTATCCACACTACGATCATTGTGTATTGGTGAACGTCAGTGACTGAGCTAGGGATAGCCTGCCTAGTGCTTGATCGGTCGCACTTCATTGGGGTTGAAACACATTCCAAAAGATTCGGAGTTCCGGGAGGAATCCGCTAATAATACTGCGAGAGTTGCATAATCAATAATATTGCTAGAGCATCTTTTTAAACAATTACTAAGCCTATCCAGCGCCTGCCTTTAATTTGTCTTCCTATTCGTTATTCTTTGTTCTGTCTTTTAATTTGCTTCAGCATAATTCTTATAAAACAAAATTATTGTTACCATCTTTGAAACCATTAGAAAGTTACACAAAACAGATAAAGTGGAAGCTAATTCAGGACTCGGATTGATAATATTACTTGCTGCAGACTGTGTATACTTGCACAGGAATTCTAGAGTTTTCTTTATCATATTTTACTCACTCTAGGAACCCAACAAGTTTTTGGCGCCGTTGCCGGAGAACTTGAATAAGTTTTTATCTGATTTGTTTTGTGTATGTGTTTTAGTGGTTTGGTGCTACAACTTTTTGATTGTTTCTTTTGTTTTTGCAGGTGTGAGCTTGATGCATGAGCGATCCGCCTGGGGTAAGGTTTGAGCTTGATCCAGAAATTGAAAGGACATTCAGGATAAGAAGGAGAGAGCAGCGCAGAAACCAGATGGAGAACGTGTCGCGCCTTCCGGAGGGTCCTGAAGGTCTAGCAGACCTCCAAAATCGTTTACTGCAACAAAACCCGCTGTTTGAACAAAATGAGCAGCAAAATAATCAGGCTGAGAATCCTATCTTGATAGCGAACGATAGGACCAGAGCCATTCGAGCGTATGCTGTCCCAATGTTTAATGAGTTGAATCCAGGGATTGCACGTCCCCAAATTCAAGCGGCGAATTTTGAAATGAAACCGGTAATGTTTCAGATGTTGCAAACCGTGGGTCAATTCCATGGTTTGTCATCTGAAGACCCTCATTTACATCTTAAGTCTTTTCTAGGAGTTAGTGATTCTTTTGTAATTCAAGGAGTGTCTAGAGATGCTCTTAGATTAACTTTGTTCCCGTATTCTCTTACAGATGGAGCAAAGTCATGGTTAAACTCTTTTGCTCCAGGATCAATTAGGACATGGGATGAGTTAGCTGAAAAATTTTTGAGTAAATATTTCCCACCAAATAGAAATGCTAAATTAAGGAGTGAAATAGTAGGGTTTAGGCAACTTGAGGATGAGACTTTTAGTGAGGCTTGGGAGAGATTTAAGGAGCTTTTGCGAAAGTGTCCCCACCATGGTTTACCTCATTGTATTTAAATGGAAACATTTTACAATGGTTTAAATGGAGTAACCCAAGGTATGGTCGATGCTTCGGCTGGAGGGGCCCTTTTGGCAAAAACTTTTGATGAAGCCTATGAAATTTTAGAAAGAATATCTACTAATAGTTGTCAGTGGTCGGATGTTAGAGTCACAAGTAAAAAGGTTAAGAGTGTGTTAGAGGTTGATGGTGTGTCCACCATTAGGGCTGATCTTGCTATGATTACTAACGCTCTTAAGAAGGTAACAGTGATTAGTCATCAGCAGCCACCAGCTATGGAGCCTACTGCAGTGGTGAACCAAGTGGCAGAAGAAGCATGTGTCTATTGTGGTGAAAATCACAGCTACGAGTTTTGCCCCAGCAATCCAACTTCTGTGTTTTTTGTAGGTAATCAGAGGAATAACCCTTACTCTAACTTTTATAATCCAGGTTGGCGCAACCACTCCAACTTCTCATGGGGAGGACAAGGAAGCAGTGCGCAAGCACAACAAAAGGTGAACCAGCCGGAATTTGCTAAAACGCATGTATTGCCCCAGCAAAATAAGCAGACTTTGCCCCAGCAAAATTCAGTGGTGGCGATCAGCAGAGAGATCTATCAATACCACCACAGGTCCTGTCACGTGGTTTCAGTTCAAGGAGGTCTTCTTTCAAAAGTATTATTCCGCGATCATCCAGTACCGGAAGGAGGAAGAGTTCCTGGCTTTAAACAAAGGTATCAAGTCCGTAGAGGAATACGAACTGGAGTTCACGCGCTTATCTCGTTTCGCCCCAGAAATGGTAGATACTGAAGCAAAGAAGACAAAGAGGTTCATCTCGGGCCTCAAGGACGATGTGCAGAGAGTGGTAGGGGCACTTGTGTAGCAGTTAAAAAAAAGAGATAAGAGAAATGGGCAGTTGCCCGGTCAAAAGGGGGGAAAAGGTAAATGGGGGGAAACTTCCCCCCAAATTTTCGGTCAACCAGTTTTTTTTTTTTTTTAAAAAAAAGGAAATCTCAGCTCTCTCTCACGCTCCCTCTCACGCTCTCCCTCTCCCTCTCACGCCCTCTCTCTCCCTTTCAGGCTCTCTCCCTCGCAGCCCCCTTTCCCCTCTCAGCCCTCTGTCGCACGCCACCCGCCGCCACCGTCGCTCGCTGCTCGCCGTCGCTCCACCGCCGTTTGCCGTCGCGTCGCCGCCGCTGTTCGCCGACGCACCGCCGCGGGTAAGTACTTTCCCTCTCTCTTGTTTTCGTCTCTCTCTCTCTCTCTCACTCGACTCCCTCTCTTTCCCCTCTCAGTCGTCTGTCGCACACCACACGTCGAGTCACGTCGCCGTCCGCTGTCCCTCGTCGTCACCGGTAACCTTCGTTCCCTCTCTCTCGTTTTCGTGTCTTTCTCCCTCTCGGCCTCACTACTGTGATTGTGTATAGATCCGCCCACGCAACGCCGCAGCCACTGCCACCCTCGTTTTCGTCCTTCGTTTCAGATCTGTTCGACGCCTTCAGCTAGTGAGTAAGGAATTAGTAAGTGAGATTTAAGGTGTTTTGGTCAACTTAATGTTTAATCATGGATACCCATTGATTTTAGCTTCCAATTTCAAGGTGCTCGTAGCGTTTGGAGGTCGAATTGTCGAATTTGAGCTATTTTGGACTGCTGGACAACAAGCGGTGTTTCTGTTTTGGGTGAGTTTTGGGTGTTATATTACCCCCAAATTTAATGGGTTCTTAGTTGAATGCTTGGATTAGAGTCCCTATTTAATTGATAGTTTCTTTCCTTGTTGTAGCTTGCTTAAGAACCTTGGAGTTAAGGAATTTCTTGAAGGTTAATCAAGTATCTCCTTCACTAATGTAAGTAGCCATTTGGAATAAATTCTATTCTTTAAACCCATTTTAGTTGAGAATGGTTTAAGTAGCTAATTGGATTCAAAGTCCATGTTTTAGATACATTGTATGGTAGCTGAATATGGTAAGTAACTTACTGCATTAAAAAGAAATGTTAAAGCATTGAAATGACTGTTTGCTCCTAGCATGAGTTGGTATTATATATTTGGATTGAGTTTGAGATGTTATGAATACGGATCTTCAGGAATTTGGTTGTTGTGTACTTGTGCTATGTGATAGGTGAAAGTGCTTGACTGTTTTATATTATAAGTTGACTGGTATTGTTTGTGGACAACGAGGAGTTTGTGTTTTATCTCTGTTTAGGAGTGTTGTGGTTGCCTTCGTTTCTTGTTCTTGAGATTGATTGAGTTGGAGTGGTGCATATCAGTTTAGCCTGTCAGTATTCTCCGTAAAAGAAAAGAATTTGGTTAACTGGGTTGCAGTTAAAGATTAGTAAGTGTTAAGGGGTCCTAAAGGGAAAAGGATTAAGAAAGGGAAAAGAATAGGCTAGTTGCCTTATAAGAGGGTCAAGTCAATTAAACACCTGGGACTGAGATGTATTAGACTGAAATGAGGGGCTTAATGGGAGGGACTTGGCTTCGCAGACTAGGTGCCATTTACTAACTGTGGAAGTTAATTTCTGACTTAAACCCATGAACGCCCCACCAGTGAAATGGTAGTTTAGAGCGCTACGCGCCCATTAGTGTCTTGAGGGATGAGACTTAGCTCCACTGACTGGGTGTCTTCTACCATCAGTATGAGTAGAGGCCTCCCAAAACACCCACCTGTGCACTACCAGTGAGTTGGCAAACTTGTATATAGGTGAGTTAATTGATCACGAGGCCCGAACTACAGATAAATGAAATGAAATGAAATGAATGAGAATGAGATGACCTAACCCTTAGGCCCTTAGCTCGAATAAAATGTTTAAACCTTGGTTGTTGCAAGTGTCTAGCCGTATTGCTACTTACTGAGTATTTTCTTAAATACTCATTCTTTTCCCTAACATGTAACTGCAGGTAGAGGTAAAGGTGTACAGAACGCGTGACGGAGTGCTGCTGAGCCATGGATTTCCTTAGGATAGTCTTCCGCATTTTATGTTTTGAAATTCTTCTTTTGAACTTGTATTGCGATGTTTTATGGTTTATTCCGCTTTAAGTTTTTGCTTGTATGGCTAAAGATTCTCTTGTTCTGTTTTAACTGGGATCCCAGGCTGAAAAGTTTCGCAAAATTTCTAAGTATGTTTTACTTTAAATGCCATTTCCTCGCTGTTCTTAGAGGTAGAATGATATGTATGTAGTGATGGCCTTAGGATCTAGTCATGAAAAATAGGGTCGTTACAGTTGGTATCAGAGCTCTAGGTTATAGGTTCTGTAGACTGGTTTACATCGTAAACCTTAGGTATGTCCATGGCTCATCAGCAAGCATCTGGTCACACCAGGTACACGTTTGTTTACTTTGTAGCCTGTAAATGTTATATACATTCGAAAAGGTTCATGTTGTGGAAAAGTATGAATAAGGTTTTGTAACTGTGAATTGTTTAAAGGATTCAAGCCTGTTTAGTAAGATGATAAAATTTTGTGTAATAGATCATGCCTCCCCGAGCACGAGGTCGTGGAAGAGGTCGAGGAAAAGGTCGTGGTAGGGGTCATACAGCCCCTGAACAAGTTGTGCCACCTGTGGGGCAAGGAGGAAATCTACCGGAAAATCCACAAGTGGAACAGCTGGGGCCTGCGGCGGGACCTGTCACAGTGGATATCCAGGCAATAGTTCAGACTGCAGTTTAGGCGGCAGTTGCGGGCGTGCTTGCGGGACGACAGGCCCAAACGCCTCAGAACAACGAAGCCTTATCGCGGGAGGCTAGGTGCTTAAGAGACTTTAGGAAGTGGGACCCTTGTCCGTTCGATGGAGCCTCAAGGGACCCCACGGTGGCAGAGTTGTGGTTGTCCTCCATCGAGACGGTCTTTCGCCACATGAACTGCTCGGAGGACCAGAAAGTTTACTGCGCCGTGTTCCTGTTACGAGATAACGCCTTGATTTGGTGGCAATCGATTGAAAAGACTATAGACGTCAGCAACGGACCTGTCACATGGACTCAGTTCAGGGGGAGTTTTTTAGGAAGTATTACCCCGCAGCCTCCCGATTCAAGAAGCCAGCAGAGTTTGTGGCGCTTACGCAGGGAAACCGAACCGTACAGGAATACGAGACGGAGTTCGCCAGACTGTCTCTGTTTTCTCCTGCCCTGGTAGCCGTAGAGGCTGATAAGGTAGAACGTTTCATCACAGGCTTAAAGGAAGAGATTCAGGGTGGCAGAGCTGATTGAGATTCAGGGTTTCATCACAGCCCATCAACCTCAAGACTATCACATAGCAGTCAGGGTGGCAGAGTTGATTGACCGACGACCGTCGGTCGTCTCTTCAGAACCTTCCTCAGGTCATAAGCAAAGGTACGATCAGATGAGCTCGAGCACACAGCGGGGTCACCGTTACCCTAGACGCGGTCCGCCCCAGGACCATCGACAGAAAGCACAGAATCAGCCAGGGCCTAATCAGGATAGGCCATTATGTCAGACGTGTAGGAAGTACCACTGGGGTCGTTGCTTGGCAGGGACTCGTGTTTGTTTCAAGTGTGGCCGAGAAGGGCATATTGCTCCGAATTGTAATCAGAAGAAAACTATCCGATCAGCCGTCCAGTTCAAATCAAGCATCCAGGGTAAGACCAACACAACAGGGCAAGAAATTTGCCACCACCCGACAAGAAGCAGAGAACCTTAACGCAGTGGTGACAGGTACCATCCCTATTCTCGGCCATTATGCTTTTATGTTGTTTGATTCGGGTTCAACGCATTCTTTTATTTCTGCATCATTTGTAAGTCAGGCCAACCTAGAACTAGAGCCGCTGGGCTATGTGTTGTCAGTTCAACCCTTGCGGGGTAAGTTACTAGCTAGCGAACCAGTGAAAGCCTGTCAAATGTTAGTGTCGGATCGATCGATGGATGTGACATTGATCGCTCTTGATATGAGTGATTTTGATGTTATCTTGGGAATGGAATGGTTGGCTTCTAATTATGCCAACATAGATTGTTATCGTAAGGAGGTTATCTTTAACCCTCCGTCAGAGGCAAGCTTCAAGTTTAAGGGATTGATGATCAAAGGTGCTCCTAAAGTGGTCTCTGCGATGAAGGCGAAAAAATTGATTAGCAAATGAGCTTGGGGCTTTTTGGCTAGCGTGGTTGACACAAGGAAAACCGAGGCATCAATGACCTCAATACCGGTAGTGAGGGAATTCACAGATGTATTCCCTGAAGATCTGACAGGACTACCGCCAGCACGAGAGGTTGACTTCTGCATTGAGCTTGAGCCAGGGACTAATCCCATTTCTAAAGCTCCATATAGGATGGCTCCAGCGGAACTGAAAAAGCTTAAGGTGCAGATTCAGGAGCTGTTAGACAAAGGTTATATACGCCCCAGCGTTTCGCCGTGGGGTGCTCCAGTTTTATTTGTGAAAAAGAAGGATGGGACAATGCGGTTGTGCATCGACTATCGGGAGCTGAACAAAGTAACAATAAATAACAGGTACCCTCTGCCCAGGATTGATGACCTCTTTGATCAGCTTCAAGGTGCAGCAGTATTCTCTAAAATAGATCTACGGTCAGGTTATCATCAGTTGAGGATTAGAGGGGAAGATATACCTAAGATAGCTTTCCGAACCAGGTATGGGCATTACGAATTTACTGTGATGTCCTTTAGGCTTACTAATGCTCCTGCAGTTTTCATGGACTTGATGAACAGAGTATTTAAGGAATTCCTTGATTCATTCATGATTGTTTTTATCGACGACATTCTTATCTACTCCAAGACAACAGAGGAACATGAGGATCATCTCAGGAGAGTTCTAAACACCTTAAGAACGAACAAGTTGTACGCCAAATTCTCTAAATGTGAGTTTTGGCTACAACGAGTTTCCTTCTTGGGACACGTGGTGTCGAAGGAAAGTGTCACAGTGGATCCAGCCAAAATAGAGGCAGTGACCAATTGGTCTCGACCCACTTCGTTTAGCGAGATTCGGAGTTTCTTGGGGTTAGCAGGTTATTATCGTCGCTTTGTGCAAGGTTTTTCCAGTATGGCCGCACCTCTAACTCAGTTGACTCGAAAGGGTACTCCATTCGTGTGGAATGAAGCTTGTGAGGCAAGCTTCCAAGAGCTTAAGCAAAGACTAGTTTCAGCACCAGTACTTACAGTACCTGATGGCTCAGGAGAATTTGTTATTTACAGTGATGCTTCAAAGAAAGGACTGGGTTGTGTGTTAATGCAGCATGGTAAGGTCATTGCTTATGCGTCCCGTCAGCTGAAAGATTATAAGAAGAACTACCCAGCCCATGACTTGGAATTAGCAGCGGTGGTCTTTGCCTTGAAGATTTTGAGACACTATCTGTACGGAGAGAAGATCCAAATCTTGACGGACCACAAAAGTTTGAAATATCTCTTCACCCAAAAAGAGTTGAATATGAGGCAGCGGAGATGGTTAGAGTTAGTGAAAGATTATGATTGTGACATCCAGTACCACCCAGGCAAGGCAAATGTGGTCGTAGATGCCCTCAGTAGGAAGACTGCTCATATTTCTGCTTTGGTTACTACTCAGGCTCATATATTGGATGACTTGGAACGTGCAGAGATTTTAGTTGCAGTGGGCGAAGTTACGGCACGTCTAGCTCAGTTGACAGTTAAGTCGAGCTTGAGGCAGAGGATTATAGATGCCCAACTAAGTGATCCTGACCTTGTTGTTAAGCGCAGTCAAGTAGAGGCGGGGCAGGTGAACGAGTTCACCCTATCTTCGGACCTCGGCTTGTGTTACCAGGGTCGCTTATGCGTACCTGGGGATGTCGATCTCAAACAGGAGTTGTTAGCGGAGGCACATAGTTCACCATTTTCAATCCATCCAGGAAGTACAAAGATGTATCATGATTTAAGATAGTACTACTGGTGGCACGGCATGAAAAGAGAGATAGTTGAGTTTGTTAGTAAGTGTTTTGTTTGTCAGCAAGTAAAAGCCCCGAGACAAAAACCAGCAGGCTTGTTGCAGCCGTTGGGTGTCCCATAATGGAAGTGGGAGCATATATCCATGGACTTCATCACAGGTTTGCCTAGAACGGCCAAGGGTTACACCGTGATTTGGGTCATTATCGACAGACTCACCAAGTTAGCGCATTTTCTCCCTGGGAAGCCTACTTACACTGTTGAAAAGTGGGCACAGTTATATATGACGGAGATAGTCAAGCTTCATGGGGTGCCGGTATCAATCATGTCAGATAGAGGCCCTCGGTTCACGTCTAACTTCTGGAGGAGTCTGCAAAGAGCCTTGGGTACTCAGTTGCGTTTCAGTATAGATTTTCACCCTCAGACAGATGGTCAAACTGAGCGATTGAACCAAACTCTAGAGGATATGTTGCGAGCATGTGTTTTGGATTTCTCAGGTAGTTGGGATGCCCACCTGCACTTAATGGAATTTGCTTATAATAATAGTTATCAGGCAACCATCGGTATGTCACCGTTTGAGGCCCTCTATGGGAAAAGATGCAGGTCCCCTGTTTATTAGGACGAGGTCGGAGAACGTCAGTTGTTGGGACTTGAATTGATTCAAGCCTCCAGCAAGGCTATTCACACAATCAGATCAAGGATGTTAACGGCTCAAAGCCGACAGAAGAGCTATGCAGATACAAGGAGGAGGGATTTAGAGTTTGACGTGGGTGATCATGTTTTCTTGAAGGTAGCTCCAATGAAAGGAGTTTTGAGGTTTGGAAGAAAAGGCAAGCTCAGTCCACGTTTCATCGGTCCGTTTGAGATTTTAGAACGGATTGGTCTGGTAGCCTACCGTTTAGCCTTGCCGGCTTCTCTTTCAGCGGTTCACAACGTTTTCCATGTCTCCATGCTGCGAAAGTATTTGACAAATCCAACCCACAGAGTGGACTTTGAACCCTTGCAACTTAGCGAGAACTTGACTTATGAGGAGAGACCTATGCTAATTCTTGATAGAGAGGTGAAGGTCCTTCGTAATCGCGAGATAGCTCTCGTAAAGGTCCTTTGGCGAAACCATCAGTCTGAAGAAGCGACGTGGGAGAGAGAAGACGACATGATGACCAAGTATCCAGAGTTGTTCCAGTACTAGCAACTTTCGAGGACAAAAGTTCTTTTAAGGTTAGTATGATGTAGCAGTTAAAAAAAAAAAGATAAGAGAAATGGGCAGTTGCCCTGTCAAAAGGGGGGAAAAGGTAAATGGGGGGAAACTTCCCCCCAAATTTTCAGTCAACCAGTGTAAAAAAAAAAAAGGAAAATCTCAGCTCTCTCTCACGCTCCCTCTCACGGTCTCCCTCTCCCTCTCACTCTCACGCCCTCTCTCTCCCTTTCCCCTCTCAGCCCTCTCTCGCACGCCACCCGCCGCCATCGTCGCTCGCCGCTCCCCGTCGAGCCGTCGCCGGTAAGTACTTTCCTGTTGGGATTGGTGCCCTAAAACTCGTAGATAATGAATGTTAAACGAATTATATACTTATTCGATAAAGGTGTTATCGAGATTGATTCAGTAAAAGTCATTACTGAATAAATTAAATTGCACATATATAACCCAAATCCAATAAACTAAGATCCATGGCTATAGGATGAACACTTGAGCTTTATGTAGAGACATAAAAGTGGATCAAGCTTGAGTAATAGCCAAAACGGTCTATAGTATAGGAATAGGGTTGGGTACCTTATTCAGGAGACACTATGAGACGCGGCCCACTTTATAGATGGTATAGACGATGTGATCCTAAATCGTCCATGTAGAGACATGCGAGTGGGGGTGTCCTATGCAATGAGTTTGCATAAGACCAGGACCGAGAAATAAGTCGCTCTCGCTTTATAACACCGTTTACTGACGAGACTGACTATTTCATGTGATGACCTAGGTAACTCGATCTTAATCCTGAGCTAACTATGAACTCCTGTTTATTCGGGCTTATCCTTAGATCTGCATAGGTGAGAGTGGCTCAGTATCGCCGACTCAATAAGCCTCACATTTCAGGGATAGGAACGGGTAGATAGTTGGGGACATGGTCGTGCAAGAAGGAATTCACTCCTACCCGAATAAGGGATAGTAGAGAAGTTGTTCCCTTAAGTGCTGACTCCGGGGCTTGAACAAAGGGATCCCGCCCTCTCATTGGCCCGAGAGGGACACGGTTTATTGGTTGGACCATAAACCAATTGTTCATTAGAGGATCAGTGGGACTTAAGGAACTAGAAGTACTATAGGGGTAAAACGGCTTATTGACCTAGCTATAGCTACGAACAACCTGTGAAGGATCGACTTACTAATCATGGTTAAATCAAGTGGACGGAAATATATCTATAGTGAGGGGAGTGCAACTATCGGGCTATAGTGGAGTGTCCCGATAGTTAACGAATGTTGGCTAGCTTGGACAATGAGATTAGTCGGTTAGCCTCGAATCGTTGGAGCCCACGATCTATAGGTCCATTAGGTCCCCCTACTAGCTCATATCGGAATTAAGCCTAGAACAAAAGATAGGAAGCTTTGAATCGTTCAAAATCGGGAAAAAGGGTATTATCGTAAATTGTGTTTGACACAATAATTTAATTATGAATTAAATTAGAAAATGAGAGATGAAGTATTTAAAAGTGTTTTGAATACTATATATATGTATTAGGAATCATATATATGAAATTGCACAAGATAACAAAGATTAATTAGATTAATCATATCAAAATTAATTTGAAAATTTTCAAATTAATTACCAAGCAATCAATTTCAATTTAGAATTGAAATTGGGGGTAATTTGCAAGCTTGAAATTTGATTTCAATTTGAATTTAGTGGATTTAGTTGGAAATCCACTTAATGCATGATCATTCAAAGTGGAAAGACAACTCACTCATGCATTGTTGCATGTCTTGTGTAATGTACACCTAGAATCCACTTGAGCTTGCAAATACACCATGTGTCTTGTGTCTTGAGGCTTGGCTTTGCATGGAGAATGTCTTTAAAAGGAGTTTGAATCATATTCAAACATAAGAGAGCCATTTTCCTTAATGTTATGCTGCTGGAATTTGGACTCAAAGTTCTCTCATCTCTCATTCTTCTCCATTGTTTGATGCTTCAAGCATTCCCTTCCCATTCCCTATCTTATATAGACTCCCACAAGTCGTTCTTGGCCCGGAGTATAGTGGGGAAGACTCTAGAGGTTGTCCAAGGAGCATAGGAGAGGCAAACACCACAAGGAGTTCAACATAAGTGAGCTACAAAGGTTGGTGTTTTCTAAACTCTCTATTCTGTCTTTTCTAGAACATGCATGCTTTAGGAGTAAAATTGAATGTCTTAAGTGCTTTCGATCTTCAATTGCTTCCGCATGTGTAATATGTACACCTTCAATTGGTATCAGAGCATGATTAGAGCACTTAATTCGTTTTAATTTTACTTTGGTGGGTACCATTTTGAAATTGATTTTTCTGTGTGCTAAAATGGAAGTGTTCTGGTTTGGCAATTTTTTGAGCATTCAAACCTTCATGAAATTGTAATTGCTCGGATATGTAAGAGCGTTAATGTGTGTACTATAGTCTGTAATTTTTATAGAGTCATTAGAGTCCATATAGGCTGTAAAATCGAAGAAAAACCGGAGAAGACGCAGCAGAAAATGAAAATTCCAGCAAGCTGTTTTTTAATTCCAGCAGCAGTTTTTTTTTATTCCGGCTCAGCTGCTGCCTTTTGGTCCGGCTCGGTCTGTTGCAGCCTCATTTCACTCATTGCATGGCCGGTTCATTGCTTGGATGAGCGGTTCGGGATGGTTCGTGAAGCTCGGGCGTGTTGCAAGTTTATTTATTAGTTATTATTGTAATAATTAGTGAAATTGCTTGTGTTTTTTTTAAAATTGCCAAACTATTCCATTTTAGCTTGATTTAATTACTTTATGCATTGTGAATGTATGATTTAATTAAATGGATGTATGTGCATTATGAGCATGCCTTATAGTTTTAAAACCCCACCATAGGAAAGCATGTTCATGCATTTGTTTAATTTTAATAAGTGTTATTGATTAATTCAAATGCATGAGGGAAATTTCATGTTTAATTAATATAAGTGTTGTATTAATTTAGGGAGATTCATGCTTGAATGGTTAAATAAAATTGATTATTCTTATAATAGTTATAATTATTAATTGATAAAATTAACCAAGCATGAAGCATGAAATTTCATTAGTTTGATTATAAGTGTTATTCTCAAATTAGGCTTGTTATGGATTGTTTTTATAATTGTTATAAAAAGAGATAGAAATCTAAAATCTATAACAAGATTAAGTGCATGCTCACTTAGGTTAATGAACCTTCAACGATTCGATCAACTTGCATAGTTTAGGTCGATATCTTGTAAAACAATGGTTACGAGAGAACTCACCCGACAAGATGCTGTCTAAGGTTGGAGGTATTTAAGTTGACGGTTTACGGAACACCTCCTACCTGGGCATCGAGTCGGTTCTTGAGTTAAGTTAACTCGAGTTTTATGAGCATGCGTGAGCGGTGTGAGGTTTTAAAGTGTTATCACCTAGACATCGTAGTATAAAGCGTTATACAAACCTAGACATAGGTTGTTTCTAAATGGTGCTTTTCTTATAACTTGAATGATTGATTGTTATATGCTTTTAAACACCATTAGAAGGCATGTTATAGGGTTAATTCATTAAAAGTTATAAGAGTTATAATAGTTAATGAATACAATCCATAAAACCTATAACAAAGAGTTGCATGCTAACATAGGATCTTAGGATCTTATCATTCTTTAAATGGTTTAAAATGAAATAGATCTAAGATCGCCTTTTCTAATAGGATTAGAAATGTGTCTTACTTAGTTTTTTTTTTAAAATAGTTTTAAAATTTGAGTAAGTAGGACATAAGACCTTGGTTATAAGGGAACTCTCCCGGCAAATGGTTCGGAACCTGAGTTGAATTAACCAAAGTCTTACTAGCATGCAATGTCACTAGGTTATTAAAAGAGTTTAATTCACCTAGACATTTAGTGTAAAGACCTTGTTTAATAAGGCATGGACTTAGATAGATTCATTTAGCCGGAATTTACCTAAGTAATAGACCCTAAAACTTTACGACACTTTAGTGGGAGGAAAAGTATAGAAACGAAATATTCATATTAAGTTTCTACTCTCACGTCCCCCTGAGTTCACACCGTGAGATCCATGCTTGGCCTCGAGGCGCCCTGGGAGCGTCCCCCTACGGATGGTGTTTGCATGGGTTAATATCAAGGTGAATGGGGAAAGTGTTCATAGTAAGTGGGAGAAGGAAACGTGTCAAACGTATCCTGCGGTCTCCATCATTAGGTTGCACCGTGAGATTCCTATGCGCTGCCTGCGAGTCGCCCTGGGAGCGATCACCCTACGGAGGGCTTGCGCATGGGATTCGGAACAACGCAAACTCCAGAAATGGATAGGGTTTCCTAGGGCCATTCCCAACATTAGCTCTTCCCTACGGTGGCATTGTTGGGGCCGCCCTCTGCAATCTGAAAATGATGGGTAACACTTACAAGATGGTCTTGACCAAATTAACGTTAGCTAATAACTATTGGAGTAAGAGTTATTCTGGGAATAGTATTTGGCCGAGATTGTCTCGATTCAGAGGAGGAGTAGCTGACTGCCCTACGGTAGCGGTTATTCTAAACCCCTGAAGTATCGTTGCAAAAATAAATCAATTGTATATATGGGTCGATGATTGCTTTTGCTAAATCTGATTGGATAAATGTGATTAATGGGTTTAGTGCATGTTTCTAATAGAGATTAATTTGTTTGTTTCAGCAATATGTCGAAAAACGTATGTGCTTTGTCAAATGCCAAATTAAACGGTTTAGTACATTCGACTAAGAATACTTGCTTAAACGCTAAACACGTGGAAAAGAATTTAGGTTTGGTCTCAACTGAGGAATGTCCTCAAACTAACTGCGTAGCCAAGAAAAACATGATCCACGACTCTAAATGTGATTTATTAGTCTTGGAAACGTGTTTAGTGGAAAACGACGATTCTGCCTGGATACTTGATTCAGGTGCCACTAATCACGTATGTTCTTCATTTCAAGGAATGAGTTCCTGGCAACAGCTAATAGCTGGAGAGATGACTCTTAAAGTTGGAACAGGAGAAGTCATCTCGGCTATTGCAGTGGGAGACATAAAATTATTCTTCACCAAGGAACGCTACATGATATTAGATAATGTGTACATAGTTCCGAAGGTTAAAAGAAATTTGATTTCTTTATCTTGTTTATTAGAACAAGGTTACTCAATTTCTTTTTCTATTAATGAAGCGTTCATAACTAAAAGAGGTATTGATGTTTGCTCTGCAAACTTGAAGAATAAATTATATGTTTTGAGACCAATTGAGTCTAAAGCTATTTTAAATCACGAGATGTTTAAAACCGCTGAGACTCAACCTAAAAAGCGAAAAGTTTCTCAAGATACCTATCTCTGGCACTTGAGGTTAGGCCATATCAACCTCAATAGGATTGGGAGATTGGTCAAGAGTGGACTTCTAAACAAGTTAGAAGACGACTCGTTGCCTCCTTGTGAATCATGCCTTGAGGGCAAGATGACAAAACGACCTTTTACCGGAAAAGGTTATCGTGCCAAAGAGCCCTTAGAGCTCATTCATTCGGACCTCTGTGGACCAATGAACATTAGAGCTCGAGGAGGGTACGAATATTTCATCAGTTTCATTGATGATTATTCGAGGTATGGCTATCTCTACCTGATGCATCATAAGTCCGAAGCTTTTGAAAAGTTCAAGGAGTATAAGGCCGAGGTTGAGAACCTATTAGGTAAGACGATAAAAACACTTCGATCCGATCGAGGTGGAGAGTATATGGACTTAAGTTTTCAAGACTATTTGATAGAGCATGGAATTACGTCCCAACTCTCAGCCCCTGGTACACCTCAGCAAAACGGTGTATCAGAAAGGAGAAACAGAACCTTGTTGGACATGGTTCGTTCGATGATGAGTTATGCTCAGTTGCCTAACTCGTTTTGGGGTTATGCAGTAGAGACTGCAGTTTATATCTTGAACGTAGTTCCCTCAAAGAGTGTTTCTGAAACACCATTTGAGCTCTGGAAAGGTCGTAAAGCTAGTTTACGACATTTCAGAATTTGGGGATGTCCTGCATACGTGCTAGAAGCAAACCCAAAGAAATTGGAGCCTCATTCTAGATTTTGCCTATTTATAGGCTATCCCAAAGAAACGAGAGGTGGATACTTCTTCGATCCAGAGGAAAATAAAGTACTTGTATCGACAAATGCTACATTCCTAGAAGAAGACCACCTCAGAGATCACAAGCCACGTAGTAAAGTCGTTTTAAGTGAACTATCTAACGAAGCTACAGAAACATCAACAAGAGTTGTTGATGATACTGGCACCTCGAGTCAATCACGTCCTTCTCAAGAAATAAGAGAACCTCGACGTAGTGGGAGGGTTGTTAGACAGCCTGATCGCTATTTGGGTTTAACTGAACTCCAGTCGTCATACCTGATGACGGGATCGAGGATCCATTAACCTTTAAACAGGCAATGGATGACGTTGACAAGAACGAGTGGATTAAAGCCATGGACTTAGAGATCGAGTCCATGCATTTTAATTCAGTATGGGATCTTGTAGATCAACCTGAAGGGGTTAGACCCATAGGGTGCAAATGGATCTACAAGAGAAAACGAGACGCTGCTGGAAAGGTACAGACCTTTAAGGCACGACTTGTGGCAAAGGGTTTTACCCAGCGGGAGGGGATTGACTATGAAGAAACCTTCTCCCCTGTTGCCATGTTAAAGTCGATCCGGATACTTTTATCCATTGCCACGTTTTACGATTATGAAATATGGCAAATGGATGTCAAGACTACCTTTCTGAACGGTAATCTTGAAGAAAGTATCTACATGTCTCAGCCAGAGGGGTTCATAGCTCCGGATCAAGAGCAAAAAGTTTGCAAGCTTAAACGATCCATTTATGGATTAAAACAAGCGTCTAGATCCTGGAATATGAGATTTGATACTGCGATCAAATCTTATGGCTTTGAACAAAACGTTGATGAGCCTTGTGTTTACAAAAGGATCATCTACAACTCTATAGCTTTCTTAGTACTGTATGTGGATGATATCCTACTCATCGGGAATGATGTAGGTTATCTAATTGACATTAAACTATGGCTAGCAACTCAATTCCAAATGAAAGATTTGGGTGAGGCACAATTTGTTCTAGGAATCCAAACTGTTCGAAACCGAAAGAACAAAACGCTAGCCCTGTCTCAAGCGTCTTATATCGACAAATTGTTGGTTAGATATAAAATGCAAAATTCCAAGAAAGGACTATTACCTTTCAGGCACGGAATTAACTTGTCTAAGGAACAGTGTCCTCAGACACCTCAGGAAGTTGAGGACATGAGACGTTTTCCCTATGCCTCTGCAGTAGGTAGCCTAATGTATGCCATGTTGTGTACAAGGCTTGACATTTGTTATGCAGTAGGGATTGTCAGTAGATATCAATCCAATCCAGGATTTAATCATTGGACAGCCGTTAAAAGTATCCTCAAATATCTAAGGAGAACGAGGGACTATATGCTCGTGTATGGTTCGAAGGATTTGATCCTTACAGGATACACTGATTCTGACTTTCAAACTGATAAAGATTCGAGGAAATCTACATCGGGGTCAGTATTCACTCTAAATGGAGGAGCAATAGTATGGCGCAGCATCAAGCAAGGATGCATTGCAGACTCGACCATGGAGGCCGAATATGTAGCCGCTTGCGAAGCAGCAAAAGAGGCCGTATGGCTCAGGAAGTTCCTAACTGACTTGGAAGTCGTTCCAAATATGCATCTGCCTATCACCTTGTATTGTGATAATAGCGGCGCAGTTGCAAACTCAAAGGAACCTCGCAGCCATAAGAGAGGCAAGCACATCGAAAGGAAATACCATCTTATTAGGGAGATTGTGCACCGAGGAGACGTGATCGTCACGAAGATAGCGTCGGAGCACAACATTGCTGATCCATTCATGAAGGCTCTCACGGCTAAAGTGTTTGATAGCGAGCATAGCTAGCTATTTTTCTCTGATTAATTAAGCTAGTCTTTTTCAATTATTTGCCCAAATTTATGCATTTTTATGTTTTATTTGTAGGAAGTATGTGCTTGAAGCTTAATTCAGCAATTGGAGTCAAATGAAGCTTCCAATCTAAAAAAAAAAAAAAAAAAAAAAAAAAAAAAATGATAGCGTCGAGACGCTAGGAACAGCGTCGCGACGCTATAGCAAAATTTTCCAAATTTGCGGATCGCGACAGCGTCTCGACGCTACGACGAAATTTTGCTATTTAAGCTTCTTTTCGGCTAGGTTTTAGGGGAGATCAATTTGGGACCTTTTGGAGCCGTAAAGAGGGCAGAACAGAGGACTTTGAGGCTGAAAACAAAGGGGGAGACTTGGAAATCAACCCATTGTTCGTGGGGATCGTGACGGGGACGTCGGGACTCGGCCTACATTGAGTTTTCTTTTCCCTTTTCTTCCTTTAGTTAGATTTATGGCTTTCATATGTTTAGTTGAGATTGTATTTTCATTCATGAGTAGCTAAACTTGTAGCTTAGGGATTGATGTAGTTGATTAAGTTTATGGATTGATTTATGGTTTAAGTTGTGCAATGTTATTGTGTTTGTAATCTTGATTTAATGCTTTCAATTAATTGGCCATTAGTTGGATGATTTAAGTTTCGAATCTAGCTCGGGAGAGGGGATTTGATTTAGACTTGCTCAAGATTGCATGAATAAAGTTTACTTTCTAATTCTTGACGGTTTTAGATTAACTTTAGAATTGGTTAAAAGATCTCATTGCCTTGCTTATTAATAAACTTAGATAGGGATATCAAGTTGGTTAATTTGCATGAGAATCAATTATACTCGGGAGAGGTAGTTGTGATTAAAGGGTCTTTGGCTCATAATTTCATTGTGCATAATAACTTATTTCTTAAAATCAATCCTAAACTAAATCGGCGAAATCAATTCCCTCAGTAGTTTTCCCAATTGAATTTCCATTCTTTTTACTTGCTTTGATTTAGCTTTATTATCACTCATTCATCACTTTTTTATCCCTAAATAAAATTGAGCGAGATTATTCACAATACTCGATTTGCTTAAAAATCCAATCCAGAGGACGACATTCGAATTTACTATTCACTATATTATTACTTGACCCGTACACTTGCGGTTAGCAATTTGCACATCAGTGTTCGAGAGTCATCTAGAAGGTCTAGGTCTGCGAGATATGTACGAGAAATAATCTAGGTCAAGTGGGAGAATTGTAACCGGTATATCGATACCTTAGTATACTGGGTATTTAGATGCCCTAGTTTATTGTATTTTTACTCTGTTATTAATACAAGTATTTATTCATCCACTGCTGTTATAGATTATAGTACATCCCACTAAACTAGAGTTTTAGTTCAAGTGGGAGATTGTTGGGATTGGTGCCCTAAAACTCGTAGATAATGAATGTTAAACGAATTATATACTTATTCGATAAAGGTGTTATCGAGATTGATTCAGTAAAAGTCATTACTGAATAAATTAAATTGCACATATATAACCCAAATCCAATAAACTAAGATCCATGGCTATAGGATGAACACTTGAGCTATATGTAGAGACATAAAAGTGGATCAAGCTTGAGTAATAGCCAAAACGGTCTATAGTATAGGAATAGGGTTGGGTACCTTATTCTGGAGACACTATGAGACGCGGCCCACTTTATAGATGGTATAGACGATGTGATCCTAAATCGTCCATGTAGAGACATGCGAGTGGGGGTGTCCTATGCAATGAGTTTGCATAAGACCAGGACCGAGAAATAAGTCGCTCTCGCTTTATAACACCGTTTACTGACGAGACTGACTATTTCATGTGATGACCTAGGTAACTCGATCTTAATCCTGAGCTAACTATGAACTCCTGTTTATTCGGGCTTATCCTTAGATCTGCATAGGTGAGAGTGGCTCAGTATCGCCGACTCAATAAGCCTCCCATTTCAGGGATAGGAACGGGTAGATAGCTGGGGACATAGTCGTGCAAGAAGGAATTCACTCCTACCCGAATAAGGGATAGTAGAGAGGTTGTTCCCTTAAGTGCTGACTCCGGGGCTTGAACAAAGGGATCCCGCCCTCTCATTTGCCCGAGAGGGACTCGGTTTATTGGTTGGACCATAAACCAATTGTTCATTAGAGGATCAGTGGGACTTAAAGGAACTAGAAGTACTATAGGGGTAAAACGGCTTATTGACCTAGCTATAGCTACGAACAACCTGTGAAGGATCGACTTACTAATCATGGTTAAATCAAGTGGACGGAAATATATCTATAGTGAGGGGAGTGCAACTATCGGGCTATAGTGGAGTGTCCCGATAGTTAACGAATGTTGGCTAGCTTGGACAATGAGATTAGTCGGTTAGCCTCGAATCGTTGGAGCCCACGATCTATAGGTCCATTAGGTCCCCCTACTAGCTCATATCGGAATTAAGCCTAGAACAAAAGATAGGAAGCTTTGAATCGTTCAAAATCGGGAAAAAGGGTATTATCGTAAATTGTGTTTGACACAATAATTTAATTATGAATTAAATTAGAAAATGAGAGATGAAGTATTTAAAAGTGTTTTGAATACTATATATATGTATTAGGAATCATATATATGAAATTGCACAAGATAACAAAGATTAATTAGATTAATCATATCAAAATTAATTTGAAAATTTTCAAATTAATTACCAAGCAATCAATTTCAATTTAGAATTGAAATTGGGGGTAATTTGCAAGCTTGAAATTTGATTTCAATTTGAATTTAGTGGATTTAGTTGGAAATCCACTTAATGCATGATCATTCAAAGTGGAAAGACAACTCACTCATGCATTGTTGCATGTCTTGTGTAATGTACACCTAGAATCCACTTGAGCTTGCAAATACACCATGTGTCTTGTGTCTTGAGGCTTGGCTTTGCATGGAGAATGTCTTTAAAAGGAGTTTGAATCATATTCAAACATAAGAGAGCCATTTTCCTTAATGTTATGCTGCTGGAATTTGGACTCAAAGTTCTCTCATCTCTCATTCTTCTCCATTGTTTGATGCTTCAAGCATTCCCTTCCCATTCCCTATCTTATATAGACTCCCACAAGTCGTTCTTGGCCCGGAGTATAGTGGGGAAGACTCTAGAGGTTGTCCAAGGAGCATAGGAGAGGCAAACACCACAAGGAGTTCAACATAAGTGAGCTACAAAGGTTGGTGTTTTCTAAACTCTCTATTCTGTCTTTTCTAGAACATGCATGCTTTAGGAGTAAAATTGAATGTCTTAAGTGCTTTCGATCTTCAATTGCTTCCGCATGTGTAATATGTACACCTTCAATTGGTATCAGAGCATGATTAGAGCACTTAATTCGTTTTAATTTTACTTTGGTGGGTACCATTTTGAAATTGATTTTTCTGTGTGCTAAAATGGAAGTGTTCTGGTTTGGCAATTTTTTGAGCATTCAAACCTTCATGAAATTGTAATTGCTCGGATATGTAAGAGCGTTAATGTGTGTACTATAGTCTGTAATTTTTATAGAGTCATTAGAGTCCATATAGGCTGTAAAATCGAAGAAAAACCGGAGAAGACGCAGCAGAAAATGAAAATTCCAGCAAGCTGTTTTTTAATTCCAGCAGCAGTTTTTTTTTATTCAGGCTCAGCTGCTGCCTTTTGGTCCGGCTCGGTCTGTTGCAGCCTCATTTCACTCATTGCATGGCCGGTTCATTGCTTGGATGAGCGGTTCGGGATGGTTCGTGAAGCTCGGGCGTGTTGCAAGTTTATTTATTAGTTATTATTGTAATAATTAGTGAAATTGCTTGTGTTTTTTTTAAAATTGCCAAACTATTCCATTTTAGCTTGATTTAATTACTTTATGCATTGTGAATGTATGATTTAATTAAATGGATGTATGTGCATTATGAGCATGCCTTATAGTTTTAAAACCCCACCATAGGAAAGCATGTTCATGCATTTGTTTAATTTTAATAAGTGTTATTGATTAATTCAAATGCATGAGGGAAATTTCATGTTTAATTAATATAAGTGTTGTATTAATTTAGGGAGATTCATGCTTGAATGGTTAAATAAAATTGATTATTCTTATAATAGTTATAATTATTAATTGATAAAATTAACCAAGCATGAAGCATGAAATTTCATTAGTTTGATTATAAGTGTTATTCTCAAATTAGGCTTGTTATGGATTGTTTTTATAATTGTTATAAAAAGAGATAGAAATCTAAAATCTATAACAAGATTAAGTGCATGCTCACTTAGGTTAATGAACCTTCAACGATTCGATCAACTTGCATAGTTTAGGTCGATATCTTGTAAAACAATGGTTACGAGAGAACTCACCCGACAAGATGCTGTCTAAGGTTGGAGGTATTTAAGTTGACGGTTTACGGAACACCTCCTACCTGGGCATCGAGTCGGTTCTTCAGTTAAGTTAACTCGAGTTTTATGAGCATGCGTGAGCGGTGTGAGGTTTTAAAGTGTTATCACCTAGACATCGTAGTATAAAGCGTTATACAAACCTAGACATAGGTTGTTTCTAAATGGTGCTTTTCTTATAACTTGAATGATTGATTGTTATATGCTTTTAAACACCATTAGAAAGCATGTTATAGGGTTAATTCATTAAAAGTTATAAGAGTTATAATAGTTAATGAATACAATCCATAAAACCTATAACAAAGAGTTGCATGCTAACATAGGATCTTAGGATCTTATCATTCTTTAAATGGTTTAAAATGAAATAGATCTAAGATCGCCTTTTCTAATAGGATTAGAAATGTGTCTTACTTAGTTTTTTTTTTTAAAATAGTTTTAAAATTTGAGTAAGTAGGACATAAGACCTTGGTTATAAGGGAACTCTCCCGGCAAATGGTTCGGAACCTGAGTTGAATTAACCAAAGTCTTACTAGCATGCAATGTCACTAGGTTATTAAAAGAGTTTAATTCACCTAGACATTTAGTGTAAAGACCTTGTTTAATAAGGCATGGACTTAGATAGATTCATTTAGCCGGAATTTACCTAAGTAATAGACCCTAAAACTTTACGACACTTTAGTGGGAGGAAAAGTATAGAAACGAAATATTCATATTAAGTTTCTACTCTCACGTCCCCCTGAGTTCACACCGTGAGATCCATGCTTGGCCTCGAGGCGCCCTGGGAGCGTCCCCCTACGGATGGTGTTTGCATGGGTTAATATCAAGGTGAATGGGGAAAGTGTTCATAGTAAGTGGGAGAAGGAAACGTGTCAAACGTATCCTGCGGTCTCCATCATTAGGTTGCACCGTGAGATTCCTATGCGCTGCCTGCGAGTCGCCCTGGGAGCGATCACCCTACGGAGGGCTTGCGCATGGGATTCGGAACAACGCAAACTCCAGAAATGGATAGGGTTTCCTAGGGCCATTCCCAACATTAGCTCTTCCCTACGGTGGCATTGTTGGGGCCGCCCTCTGCAATCTGAAAATGATGGGTAACACTTACAAGATGGTCTTGACCAAATTAACGTTAGCTAATAACTATTGGAGTAAGAGTTATTCTGGGAATAGTATTTGGCCGAGATTGTCTCGATTCAGAGGAGGAGTAGCTGACTGCCCTACGGTAGCGGTTATTCTAAACCCCTGAAGTATCGTTGCAAAATAAATCAATTGTATATATGGGTCGATGATTGCTTTTGCTAAATCTGATTGGATAAATGTGATTAATGGGTTTAGTGCATGTTTCTAATAGAGATTAATTTGTTTGTTTCAGCAATATGTCGAAAAACGTATGTGCTTTGTCAAATGCCAAATTAAACGGTTTAGTACATTCGACTAAGAATACTTGCTTAAACGCTAAACACGTGGAAAAGAATTTAGGTTTGGTCTCAACTGAGGAATGTCCTCAAACTAACTGCGTAGCCAAGAAAAACATGATCCACGACTCTAAATGTGATTTATTAGTCTTGGAAACGTGTTTAGTGGAAAACGACGATTCTGCCTGGATACTTGATTCAGGTGCCACTAATCACGTATGTTCTTCATTTCAAGGAATGAGTTCCTGGCAACAGCTAATAGCTGGAGAGATGACTCTTAAAGTTGGAACAGGAGAAGTCATCTCGGCTATTGCAGTGGGAGACATAAAATTATTCTTCACCAAGGAACGCTACATGATATTAGATAATGTGTACATAGTTCCGAAGGTTAAAAGAAATTTGATTTCTTTATCTTGTTTATTAGAACAAGGTTACTCAATTTCTTTTTCTATTAATGAAGCGTTCATAACTAAAAGAGGTATTGATGTTTGCTCTGCAAACTTGAAGAATAAATTATATGTTTTGAGACCAATTGAGTCTAAAGCTATTTTAAATCACGAGATGTTTAAAACCGCTGAGACTCAACCTAAAAAGCGAAAAGTTTCTCAAGATACCTATCTCTGGCACTTGAGGTTAGGCCATATCAACCTCAATAGGATTGGGAGATTGGTCAAGAGTGGACTTCTAAACAAGTTAGAAGACGACTCGTTGCCTCCTTGTGAATCATGCCTTGAGGGCAAGATGACAAAACGACCTTTTACCGGAAAAGGTTATCGTGCCAAAGAGCCCTTAGAGCTCATTCATTCGGACCTCTGTGGACCAATGAACATTAGAGCTCGAGGAGGGTACGAATATTTCATCAGTTTCATTGATGATTATTCGAGGTATGGCTATCTCTACCTGATGCATCATAAGTCCGAAGCTTTTGAAAAGTTCAAGGAGTATAAGGCCGAGGTTGAGAACCTATTAGGTAAGACGATAAAAACACTTCGATCCGATCGAGGTGGAGAGTATATGGACTTAAGTTTTCAAGACTATTTGATAGAGCATGGAATTACGTCCCAACTCTCAGCCCCTGGTACACCTCAGCAAAACGGTGTATCAGAAAGGAGAAACAGAACCTTGTTGGACATGGTTCGTTCGATGATGAGTTATGCTCAGTTGCCTAACTCGTTTTGGGGTTATGCAGTAGAGACTGCAGTTTATATCTTGAACGTAGTTCCCTCAAAGAGTGTTTCTGAAACACCATTTGAGCTCTGGAAAGGTCGTAAAGCTAGTTTACGACATTTCAGAATTTGGGGATGTCCTGCATACGTGCTAGAAGCAAACCCAAAGAAATTGGAGCCTCATTCTAGATTTTGCCTATTTATAGGCTATCCCAAAGAAACGAGAGGTGGATACTTCTTCGATCCAGAGGAAAATAAAGTACTTGTATCGACAAATGCTACATTCCTAGAAGAAGACCACCTCAGAGATCACAAGCCACGTAGTAAAGTCGTTTTAAGTGAACTATCTAACGAAGCTACAGAAACATCAACAAGAGTTGTTGATGATACTGGCACCTCGAGTCAATCACGTCCTTCTCAAGAAATAAGAGAACCTCGACGTAGTGGGAGGGTTGTTAGACAGCCTGATCGCTATTTGGGTTTAACTGAAACTCCAGTCGTCATACCTGATGACGGGATCGAGGATCCATTAACCTTTAAACAGGCAATGGATGACGTTGACAAGAACGAGTGGATTAAAGCCATGGACTTAGAGATCGAGTCCATGCATTTTAATTCAGTATGGGATCTTGTAGATCAACCTGAAGGGGTTAGACCCATAGGGTGCAAATGGATCTACAAGAGAAAACGAGACGCTGCTGGAAAGGTACAGACCTTTAAGGCACGACTTGTGGCAAAGGGTTTTACCCAGCGGGAGGGGATTGACTATGAAGAAACCTTCTCCCCTGTTGCCATGTTAAAGTCGATCCAGATACTTTTATCCATTGCCACGTTTTACGATTATGAAATATGGCAAATGGATGTCAAGACTACCTTTCTGAACGGTAATCTTGAAGAAAGTATCTACATGTCTCAGCCAGAGGGGTTCATAGCTCAGGATCAAGAGCAAAAAGTTTGCAAGCTTAAACGATCCATTTATGGATTAAAACAAGCGTCTAGATCCTGGAATATGAGATTTGATACTGCGATCAAATCTTATGGCTTTGAACAAAACGTTGATGAGCCTTGTGTTTACAAAAGGATCATCTACAACTCTATAGCTTTCTTAGTACTGTATGTGGATGATATCCTACTCATCGGGAATGATGTAGGTTATCTAATTGACATTAAACTATGGCTAGCAACTCAATTCCAAATGAAAGATTTGGGTGAGGCACAATTTGTTCTAGGAATCCAAACTGTTCGAAACCGAAAGAACAAAACGCTAGCCCTGTCTCAAGCGTCTTATATCGACAAATTGTTGGTTAGATATAAAATGCAAAATTCCAAGAAAGGACTATTACCTTTCAGGCACGGAATTAACTTGTCTAAGGAACAGTGTCCTCAGACACCTCAGGAAGTTGAGGACATGAGACGTTTTCCCTATGCCTCTGCAGTAGGTAGCCTAATGTATGCCATGTTGTGTACAAGGCCTGACATTTGTTATGCAGTAGGGATTGTCAGTAGATATCAATCCAATCCAGGATTTAATCATTGGACAGCCGTTAAAAGTATCCTCAAATATCTAAGGAGAACGAGGGACTATATGCTCGTGTATGGTTCGAAGGATTTGATCCTTACAGGATACACTGATTCTGACTTTCAAACTGATAAAGATTCGAGGAAATCTACATCGGGGTCAGTATTCACTCTAAATGGAGGAGCAATAGTATGGCGCAGCATCAAGCAAGGATGCATTGCAGACTCGACCATGGAGGCCGAATATGTAGCCGCTTGCGAAGCAGCAAAAGAGGTCGTATGGCTCAGGAAGTTCACTTAATGCATGATCATTCAAAGTGGAAAGACAACTCACTCATGCATTGTTGCATGTCTTGTGTAATGTACACCTAGAATCCACTTGAGCTTGCAAATACACCATGTGTCTTGTGTCTTGAGGCTTGGCTTTTCATGGAGAATGTCTTTAAAAGGAGTTTGAATCATATTCAAACATAAGAGAGCCATTTTCCTTAATGTTATGCTGCTGGAATTTGGACTCAAAGTTCTCTCATCTCTCATTCTTCTCCATTGTTTGATGCTTCAAGCATTCCCTTCCCATTCCCTATCTTATATAGACTCCCACAAGTCGTTCTTGGCCCGGAGTATAGTGGGGAAGACTCTAGAGGTTGTCCAAGGAGCATAGGAGAGGCAAACACCACAAGGAGTTCAACATAAGTGAGCTACAAAGGTTGGTGTTTTCTAAACTCTCTATTCTGTCTTTTCTAGAACATGCATGCTTTAGGAGTAAAATTGAATGTCTTAAGTGCTTTCGATCTTCAATTGCTTCCGCATGTGTAATATGTACACCTTCATTTCCCTCTCTCTCGTTTTCATCTCTCTCTCTCTCTCTCTCTCTCTGTCTCTCACTCGGCTCCCTCTTTTTCCCCTCTCAATCGTCTGCCGCACGCCACACGTCGAGTCGCGCCGCCGTCCATTGTCCCTCGTCGTCACCGGTAACCTTCGTTCCCTCTCTCTCGTTTTCATGTCTTTCTCCCTCTCGGCCTCACTACTGTGACTGTGTACAGATCCGCGCACCCTCATTTTTCTCTGATTTCAAGATCTGCACGTCGCCGCAGCCACGAGCAGCCACTGCCACCCTCGGTTTCGTCCTTCGTTTCAGATCTGTTCGACGCCTTCAGCTAGTGAGTATGGAATTAGTAAGTGAGATTTAAGGTGTTTTGGTCAATTTAATGTTTAATCATAGATACCCATTGATTTTAGCTTCCAATTTCAAGGTGCCCGTAGCGTTTGGAGGTCGAATTGTCGAATTTGAGCGATTTTGGACTGCTGGACAGCAAGCGATGTTTCTGTTTTGGGTGAGTTTTGGGTGTTATATTACCCCCAAATTTAATGGGTTCTTAGTTGAATGCTTGGATTAGAGTCCCTATTTAATTGAGAGTTTCTTTCCTAGTTGTAGCTTGCTTAAGAACCTTGGAGTTAAGGAATTTCTTGAAGGTTAATCAAGTATCTCCTTCACTAATGTAAGTAGCCATTTGGAATAAATTCTATGACTTAAACCCATTTTAGTTGAGAATGGTTTATAATAGCATGAGTTGGATTTGATCCTTAAGTTTCCCCTTGGAATTTAAGTAGCTAATTGGATTCAAATTCCATGTTTTAGATACATTGTATGGTAGCTGAATATGGTAAGTAACTTACTGCATTAGAAAGAAATGCTTAAGCATTGAAATGACTGTTTGCTCCTAGCATGAGTTGGTATTATATATTTGGATTGAGATTGAGATGTTATGAATACGATTGTCTTCAGGAATTTGGTTGTTGTGTACTTGTGCTATGTGATAGGTGAAAGTGCTTGACTGTTTTATATTATAAGTTGACTGGTATTGTTTGTGGACAATGGGGAGTTTGTGTTTTATCTCTGTTTAGGAGTGTTGTGGTTGCCTTCGTTTCTTGTTCTTGAGATTGATTGAGTTGGAGTGGTGCATATCAGTTTAGCCTATCATTATTCTCCGTAAAAGAAAAGAATTTGGTTAACTGGGTTCTAGTTAAAGATTAGTAAGTGTTAAGGCTAAAGGGAAAAGGATTAAGAAAGGGAAAAGAATAGGTTAGTTGCCTTAGAAGAGGGTCGTGTCAATTAAACACCTGGGACTGAGATGTATTAGACTGAAATGAGGGGCTTAATGGGCGGGACTTGGCTTCGCAGACTAGGTGCCATTTACTAACTGTGGAAGTTAATTTCTGACTTAAACCCATGAACGCCCCACCAGTGAAATGGTAGTTTAGAGCGCTACGCGCCCATTAGTGCCTTGAGGGATGAGACTTAGCTCCACTGACTGGGTGCCTTCTACCATCAGTAGGAGTAAAGGCCTCCCAAAACACCCACTTGAGCACTACCAGTGAGTTGGCAAACTTGTATATAGGTGAGTTAATTGATCACGAGGCCCAAACTACAGATAAATGAAATGAAATGAAATGAATGAGAATGAGATGACCTAACCCTTAGGCCCTTAGCTCGAATAAAATGTTGAAACCTTGGTTGTTGCAAGTGTCTAACCGTATTGCTACTTACTGAGTATTTTCTTAAATACTCATTCTTTTCCCTAACAGGTAACTGCAGGTAGAGGTAAAGGTGTACAGAACGCGTGACGGAGTGCTGCTGAGCCATGGATTTCCTTAGGATAGTCTTCCGCATTTTATGTTTTGAAATTCTTCTTTTGAACTTGTATTGCGATGTTTTATGGTTTATTCCGCTTTAAGTTTTTGCTTGTATGGCTAAAGATTCTCTTGTTCTGTTTTAACTGGGATCCTAGGCTGAAAAGTTTCGCAAAATTTCGAAGTATGTTTTACTTTAAATGTCATTTCCTCGCTGTTCTTAGAGGTAGAATGATATGCATGTAATGATGGCCCTAGGATCTAGTCATGAAAAGTAGGGTCGTTACAACTTGCCCCAGCTGATTATGCGGCAACCCTTTGAGCAGCCACGTACATGGGCATACGGGCTGCGAATGCAACCCTGGTGACCAAAGAGCTAGAATCCAGTACAGGTCAAAAAAGGAAGTTTAATCGAAGCTTCTCTAAATCCCAGCAGAACTCTCAGAATCGGCGGTCCTCGCGCGAGAGAAATGATGGTAAGGAAAAGCCCTTGTGTCCTGAGTGTGATCGTCGTCATGAAGGTCAATGCTTGGCGCGCTCGGGAGTATGCTTCAGGTTTGGAAAGGGTGGGCACATGGCCGCAGAGTGCCCCCGAGGCAAAAACTCAGATCTTAGGCGACCTTTCGGTTCTAATCAAGCCAGCACCAGCACCCAGAAAGGTTCAGCCCATGCCTCTACCAGCAAGAAAGCTGGTGATTCCAATGCAGTGGTGACAGGTACATTATTGGTTCTTGGGCATTATGCACATGTTCTTTTTTATTCTGGCTCTACGCATTCCTTTATATCTGATGTGTTTGTTAAGCATGCCCGGGTAGAGTTAGAGCCATTAGGTTTTAACCTGTCAGTTTCTACTCCGGCTGGAGTAGAGTTGTTAGCTAGAGAGAACGTTAAAACCTGTCAAGTATTAGTGTCCGATCGTTTGTTAGATGTGACACTAATCGTGCTAGAGATTAGAGATTTCGATGTTATCCTGGGCATGGACTTGTTAGCCGAGAATCACGCCATCATTGATTGCCATCAGGATGAAGTATTATTCAAGCCTCTAGAAGGAGCAAGCTTCAAGTTCAAGGGAATCAGATCAGAGACTGTTCCTAAGGTGGTATCTGCGATAAAGGCAAGAAGGCTCGTGGATCGAGGAGCATGGTGCTTTTTAGCCAGTGTGTTAGATACTCGAGTTGAAAAGGCGGGAATAAGCTTTGTACCAGTGGTCAATGAGTTCATGGATGTATTCCCCGAAGATCTTCCAGGTTTGCCTCCGGTTCGAGAAGTGGATTTCAGTATCGAGCTTGAGCCAGGCACAACTCCTATTTCTAAGGCACCCTACAGAATGGCCCTAGTAGAACTGAAAGAACTAAAGGTGCAGATACAGGAACTCCTGGACAAGGGTTTTATTCGTCCTAGTGTTTCACCTTGGGGAGCTCCAGTCCTGTTCGTGAAAAAAGAAAGATGGATCTATGCGCTTATGCATTGATTATCGGGAGTTAAATAAAGTGACGATTAAGAACAAGTGCCCACTCCCTCGCATAGATTATTTGTTCGACCAGTTGCAGGGAGCGTCAGTATTCTCCAAGATTGATCTGCGATCAGGTTACCACCAGTTGAGAATAAGAGAGGAAGATATTCCCAAGACTGCGTTCAGATCTAGATACGGGCATTACGAGTTCACTGTAATGTCTTTC
The DNA here is from genome assembly GCA_036850905.1 of Luffa acutangula. Classification (NCBI taxonomy): domain Eukaryota; kingdom Viridiplantae; phylum Streptophyta; class Magnoliopsida; order Cucurbitales; family Cucurbitaceae; genus Luffa; species Luffa acutangula. The sequence goes on along the minus strand of JAZFAW010000014.1, from coordinate 4,487,976 downwards.
GGGCTAACAAATGGGCCTGCAATATTCATGGACTTGATGCACAGAGTGTTTAAAAAATACCTTGACACCTTTGTGATCGTGTTTATCGACGATATTCTGGTTTACTCCAAGTCAGATGAGGATCACGAGACACACCTCAGAAGGGTTTTGACAACCCTAAGGCAAAATCAGTTATATGCCAATTTCTCCAAGTGTGAGTTTTGGCTTCAGCAGGTGTCCTTTTTAGGACACGTGGTGTCGAGTGATGGAATTTCAGTTGACCCAGCAAAAGTTGACGCAGTTACCAAGTGGCCTCGCCCGTCCACGGTCACTGAAGTTCGTAGTTTCTTGGCGTTAGCAGGATACTATCGTCGTTTTGTGCAAGACTTTTCCAAGATAGCCACACCATTGACACAGTTGACCCGAAAGGGTAGTCCGTTTGTGTGGAATGGTGCTTGTGAAACAAGTTTCCAAAAGCTCAAGCAGAGGTTGGTTTTAGCTCCAGTGCTCACAGTTCCAGATGGATCAGGTTCGTTTGTTGTTTAGAGTGACACCTCCAAGAAAGGGTTAGGTTGTGTTCTGATGCAGCATGGTAAGGTTATCGCCTATGCCTCCCGCCAGCTAAAGGACTATGAACGCAACTATCCAACACATGATATGGAGTTAGCATCTGTAGTCTTTGCCATGAAAATTTGGAGACATTATTTGTATGGTGAGAAGATCCAAGTCTTTACAGATCACAAGAGCCTTAAGTATTTCTTCACGCAGAAAGAGCTTAATATGAGGCAGCGCAGATGGCTTGAGTTGGTGAAGGACTATGATGTTGAAATTCTTTACCACCCGGGTAAAGCGAACGTGGTTGCAGATGCACTCAGTAGAAAGTTAGCCCATACCTCAGCCTTAATCACAGACCATACTCACATAAGGACTGACTTGGAGCGTGCAGGGATAGCAATTCTAGTAGGAGAAGTTTCCTCACAGTTGGCCCAGTTGACAGTTCAGCCGACCTTGAGACAACGTATCATAGAAGTTCAGAGGAAGGATCCCAGCCTTAGTGACCTCTTCCACCAGGTAGACACAGGTTAGGGGGATGAGTATTCTCTATCCTCAGATGATGGCCTTCTTTTTCGAGGGCGACTATGCATGCCTGAGGGTGATGAGCTCAGAAATGAGGTTCTGACTGAAGCTCACAGTTCTCCTTTTTCAATGCACCCAGGCGGCACGAAGATGTACCAAGACCTAAAGTAGTACTATTTGTGGCGTGGCATGAAGAGGGATGTAGTAGAGTTTGTGAGCAAGTATTTTGTTTGCCAGCAAGTTAAAGCTCCTAGACAGAAGCCAGCAGGGTTATTGCAGCCTTTGGTTGTGCCTCAGTGGAAATGGGAAGAAGTGGCTATGGATTTCATTGTCGATTTGCCCAGAACAGCCAGAGGTTTTACTGTAATTTGGGTGATTGTTGATAGACTCACTAAATCCGCTCATTTCCTGCCAGGGAAGCCTACCTATTCGGTTGAGAAGTGGGCTCAGTTATACATGGAGGAAATTGTCAGGTTGCATGGGGTTCCAGTTAGAATTGTTTCAGATAGAGACCCCCGTTTCACCTCTAATTTATGGACCGGGTTCCAGGGAGCTTTGGACACAGTTGAATTTTAGTACAACTTTTCATCCCCAGACTGATGCTCAGACAGAGAGATTGAATCAGACGTTGGAAGATATGTTGGGAGCTTGTGCATTAGACTTTGCAGGCAGTTGGGACAGCCACTTGCATCTGATGGAGTTTGCCTATAACAACAGTTATCAAGCGACTATCGACATGGCTCCATTTGAAGCCCTGTATGGAAAGAGATGTAGGTTGCCCATTTATTGGGATGAAGTTGGTAAACGCAAACTGCTTGGACCTGAGTTAGTTCAAGTTACTAATGAAGCAGTCCAAAAGATTAGAGCAAGGATGAAGACAGCTCAGAGCAGGCAAAAGAGTTATGCAGACACCAGACGTAGGGACTTGGAATTTGCTGTTGGAGACTTTGTGTTTCTCAAAGTTGCACCTATGAAGGGAGTTTTGAGGTTTGGAAAGAAAGGGAAGTTAAGTCCCAGGTTTATAGGTCCATTTGTGATTCTGGAGAGAATTGGTCCAGTGGCTTATCGTTTGACCTTACCACCATCACTCTCTTCAGTTCATAACGTGTTCCATGTATCTATGCTACGGAGATACATGGCAGAACCGTCTCATGTGATTGATTTTGAGCCTTTGAGACTGGATGAAGGCTTGAGTTATGAAGAGAAACCAGTTCGAATCCTCGCCAGAGATCGCAAGACCCTTCGTAATAGAGAGATAAGCATTGGTCAAGGTGCTTTGGCAGAATCATCAGGTTTAGGAAGCTACATGGGAGCGAGAAGAAGATATGATAACAAAGTACCCGGAGCTCTTCCAGAACTAACAACTTTCGAGGACGAAAGTTTCTAAGGAGGGAAGATTGTAACGTCGTCAAATTTAGGTGAGACACAATTTTTGCTAGTTTTGAATTTATTTGGGCTTAAATTAAGGACTTTGATGGATGTATGTCTCATTTTATTGGGTTTTTACCTTTGGTTTTAGTTGAGGGGCATTTTGATAATAACCTTGAAGTTGGAGTTGCCCTAGTTCCCCTTTGTTTTGAGCCCAGCTGCCAGCCACTTCTTTTTTTTCTCCTTCTTCGATCTTTCGCCCCACTAGTAGCCACCTCCCTTGAGATTTTCTTGTTTCCTTCGTAAGCTACCAGCAGCCCCCTATCTCTCTCTTCCTCTTCGACCGCCAGCAACACGCCACGACACCGGCGCCGACGACGATTCCCCAGAGACGCACGACCCACAGCGGCAGCGGCGTCTCTGTTTTCGTTCGGTAAGCAACTACGCATTGCAAGTTTCTTTTCTCCCTCACCAATATCTCACTTTTGGTCCTTTCCCCTCTATTTGTGTGAGGTAGCAGCGTGGGTGTGGTTGGGGTTGCATCGTGTCTCCGGCAGCAGTACTATTAGGCGTGGCCAATAAGCGTTTGGGTTGTTTATTCGTCGTTTCCGGTGTGATAACAGTGTGGGTAAGTGAGGAAATTCGTCATGTTGATTGTTGGCCACATTTAATCGATTTCCCATTCACTTTTCCTTCCATTCAGTAGGCGATCTTTCTGTGTCCGGCGATTTGGGTGTTGAATCTCCAAGCTTCAGCATCCTTGAGCGGGATTTACCATTGAGTAAGCGATTTAAGTCAAGATTGTGGTGGTTTATCTATGTTAGTGGATTACTCATTGATTTTAGCACTTGTTTTTGTAGGTTCCCTTAGTGGTTGGTGATTTCGGCGCCAAAAACTTGATGTGGAATTTTCCTACCGCAAGCGCACGGGTCAAGTAATAATAAAGTGATCGTAAAAACGAGTGTCGTCCTCTAGATTGGATTTTTAAGTTAAATCAAGTATCATAAATAATCTTGCTCAATTTTATTTAGGGAACGGAAAGTAGTGAGTGATAGATAGAAAACTAAATCAAAGCAAATAAACAAAGGAGATTCAATTGAAAGAACACTTAGGGAATTGATTTCGCCAATTTAGTCTAGGATTGATTTTAGGGAATGAGTTATCATGCACAATGGAATTATGAGCCTAAGAACCTCTAATCACAACTACCTCTCCCGAGTATAATTGATTCTCATGCAAATTAACCAACTTGATATCCCTATCTAAGTTTATTAACATGCAAGGCATTTAGTTCTTTTTGACCAATTCTAAAGTTAATCTAAAATCCATCACGAGCTTAGAAAATAAACTTTAGTCATGCAATCTTAATAAAGTCTACGTTGAATCACCTCTCCCGAGCAAGACTCAACACTTAGATCATTCAACTAATGGCCAATTAATTGAAAGCATTAAATGAAGATTGCAAACATAATAACCGTTGCACAACTCAGACCGTAAATCAATCCATAAACTAAAAAGACTACATCAATCCCTAAGCGACAAGTTTAGCTACTCATACATGGCGTTACAAGATCAACTAAACATGAAAAAGCCATTAAATCTAACTAGAGAAAAGGAAAAGGAAAGGAAACACTCAATGTCGTTGAAACCGGCACGTCCCCATCACGATCTCCACGCCACCAAGTCAGATTCCCGATCCTCGTCCTTGCTTCAGCTCCCACAGTAGGTCTCTAGTCGAAATTAGGGCTAAAATCTCCCAATTTGGCCTCCCCCAATCCGTAGCATGAAAAGAAGTATATATATGAAATTCTGGCGATAGCGTCGAGACGCTGTCGACATAGCGTCTCGACGCTATGCTCTGCCGCGCGTTTTGATTATGGAAAAAACTGACAGCGTCGAGACGCTCTTGTCACAGCGTCAAGACGCTATGACTCTGCCGCCAAATTTAGTTAAGGAAAGGCAGCGTCGAGACGCTCCAAGAGTAGCGTCTCGACGCTGGTCTGCAGATTGCCCTCTCTTGGCTCCTTCTAACTTGAATCTTTTCGATTCTTTGGCATCTTTTCACGTCCCGAACACCCGATTAACTCCAATTCCACGCTTAAGCTCTAATCAACACTTTCCTACTAAATAAACAATTAAGTGCAATAAAATGACCAATAAATCATAAAAGACTAACTAAATTAATTAGGGAAAAATAGCTAGCTATGCTCGCAATCAAACACCCCCAAACTTAAGCTTTTGCTAGTCCTCGAGCAAACTAAAAATCCAACATACAGTGGAAGAATGGATGCAACAAACATGACTCAATCCTCAAGGCTCAAAAGTCAATAGTCAAGCAAGCAAGAGACATGCACACAAGGACCAATGAGGGAGACAAATTAAAAGTTTTCCAAAATTAACTTGCACAAGCGAGATCTAACTCAATGAGATCAGACTCTACTAGCCCGGGATTGGATTATTAAACTCTCAACTCATCTTCCCTCTACACTGGCACTAAGGATTCACTAACGAGTCACTGAAACAAATTAGTTTGTTTTCCTCCATACTTAGGTGCTTATAATTGAAAATTAAATTAAGCATTTATATGTGGCACTAGCTTTCACACACCTATTGCATGGACCCTTAACCTGAGTTTTCTCTTGTTGGCCTAACTGATCACAACAGGGGTAGCTCTTTTTGCCTAAATCTTTATTACTCATTGCATTGCGCGCATAAGTCATTACTTTCTCTCTTTTTTTTTCAAATTATAACAACAAGAATGAGTTTTCTTTATGAGCATGATAAGCATATATTCTTTTCTTTCCTCCTAAGCAAGATCAAACATGCTAATTTGCAAAAAAAATTAACTCTTTAGCTCTTCCCTACACCTATCGAGGTGACAACAAGCATATGAACCTAATAGTTCGCTCCTAGGCATTCAACTCCAAATCAAGCCAAGACAAATACTCTACTCATGCAAGACATCTGCTAGAAAAAGTTTAAAAAGTCTCCCTTTTTGGGCACTCATGCTTACAACTCATCGAAAGCTTGAAAATTGACAAGAAAGCCTATCAAATGAAATCATAGTCATGCAAAAAAAACATCCAGAAAACAACCATATGCTCAATTCAAAGAAAGCTCAAAACTATAGCCCGAACTCAGATGCTCATGGTCTCCACAAACATGCTATTCCACCCCCAAACTTAAAACATGCATTGTCCTCAATGTATAAAGAAAATAAGGCATAATCAAGCATGAGAACAATAAAAGAATGGAAGGAGTGAACAATACTGCCCTGAAATGATGATGACCTTCTTATGAAAGCTTGCAAGCAAAGGAGAAACTGGAACCAAGACCTACAAAACAAAAACAGACAATAAATCAAAAACGCAAAGAAAGACACAACTGGGCTTACTTGGGTTGCCTCCCATAAGCGCTTGTTTAACGTCATTAGCTCGACGTGCTGATCGTGCATCAAGGAGGCTTCTTTTCTGTGAATCTAACAGAGGTGCTCTTGCTTGCACCTTTTTTGTAGCCCATCACAAGCACTTCAGAGTGTCCCTTAGAGTCTTCAACTGCTTTAAATATTTCTTTTTCATTCTGGACTCTAACAGTGAGCTCCCTACGCTCAATATCAATAATCACTCGCCCTGTGGCGAGGAATGGTCTTCCTAATATAACAGGCATTGCAGGATTTTCCATCATATCCATGACATATAAATCAATAGGGAGAAAAAATCTACCTACTCTGATTAGAACATTTTCTACAATGCCAACTGGTCTAACCACAGACTGATCAGCCAATTGGAGCTTTACAGGAGTAGATTTAATCTCACCTATATCTAACTTTTTGCACAAAGATAGAGGGATAATATTAATGCTAGCACCTAAATCACATAATGCTCTAAAAGAATAAGTACCAAAGCTACAAGGAACAGAAAAACTCCCTGGATCTGCTACTTTTTCAGGTACCTTCTGCTGAACTCTGGTGCTGCATGTGGAAGCAAGATATACGGTGTCAACCTTCTTTTCTTTCTTTTTCTTTGCTAACCATTCCTTCATGAATCTGTTGTACTGGGGCATCTCTAGTGCTTCTGCAAAAGGAATGTTAATGTTCAGACTCATAAATGCATTCATAAATTTATCAAACTAAACCTGATTGTTCTTCTTTTTCTTTTTCTTTTTCTTGTCTTTGAGGACCATCAATGTGGCAGAAGGAATAGGAGGCTCAGGTTCAGGCTTTTCAGCTTCATCTGACGATGTGTCCTCCTCAGCTTCCCCAGTGGGCGTGTCATACTCCTCAGACTCAGGGTCCTCTTCAACTTCCTCATGGTGCACAATAATGGCCTTATAGTACTCCATCTGGGTTTTCTCTTGCTCAGCTGGGGCCTTACCTTTGCTCATGGTGTTTACAACACTTACCAACTGTCCCAGCTGAGTCTCAATGTTCTTGATGGATGCACTGTGGCCATTCACCATGGTGTTGATGGCAATGACTGCCTCCTCCAATTTGTTTGTCCTGTTACTTGACTCTGCAATGAAAGCTCCAACAATATCCTCTAATTTTTTATTTTCTTGAGTTTGAGGGGCAAAACCAGGAGGATTAAGAACATTCTTATTATTAGCATAAGAGAAATTTTCATGGTTCCTATTGTTAGGGTGATAATGTGTAGGTGTATAATTATTATGATATTCCCTGGAATTCAAATTTGATACGTACTAAACCTGCTCGATGGTCTCCTCCTGAGATCTAGATGCTAAAGCGGCAGCTGATTCAATTGACTGTGCACTCCCTATACCTGAAAATTTCAGAAAAGCATTAGCCAGGGAAGACATCTGGGTCTGAAGTGCACTTACATTGTCAATCTCGAACACTCCAGCAGCAATCTTTTTAGGTGCAGACCGCTCCGATGCCCACTGATAGCTGTTGGTGGCCATATCCTCTAGAAGTATGCGAGCATTTTCCACGGTCTTGGACAACAGAGTCCCACCTGCAGCTGCATCAACAATAGTTTTTGTACTAGGAGTTAAGCCATTATAAAATAATTGAACCTGAAGCCAGTCGGGGTAGCCGTGCTGAGGGCACTTCCTCAGCAACTCTTTAAATCGCTCCCAAGCCTCGAACAGCTGCTCATCGAACTGCTGCTGGAACGCCCAATCTCGGTCCTCAGCTTGACCGTCTTTGCAGGAGGGAAAAATTTCTTCAGAAATGCCTGGACTAAAGCATCCCAGGTGGTGATGCTCCCGGGGGGAATAGACTGCAACCAATCTCGTGCTTTATCCTGCAAAGAAAAAGGAAACAAGCGTAAGCGAATGGCATCCTCAGAGGCTTCCATTTATTTTTACCGTCCCACATATGTCTAAAAATGATTTTAGATGAGAATTTGGGTCCTCGGTGGGCGATCCTCGATAAGCACAATCTCGAGCCATCTGAATGAGTCCGGTCTTCAGCTCAAAGTTGTTGGCATTGATCGGGGCATAGAAAATCCCCGATTCTTGCCCCTGAAACACGGGTTGAAAGTAGTCTCTAATAGGCTTAGGCTCCTCAGGTAGATTTTGGTCGGCCATTTGGATATTTTCTCTATTTTCCTTTCGAAGCCTATGAATTGTTCTCTCGATCTTGGGATCCAACGGTATCAATTCTCTACTACTATGCATAAACAAACTAAACTACCCTAAAAAGGAAAGAAAACAATTAAGGAAAGAAACAAAGAAAAGAAAACAACTAATCTAAATATGGAAAATATAATCTAGAAAAGGAAAATACTATCTAATTAAGGAAAACAAAGACAAATAAGGAAAAGATTGTACAACTACGAAAAACACTAAACTAGAAAACAAATATGGAAAGAAAAACAAATAAGGAAAAAAAATGCAATCAACCTATAAAAGTAAAAATACACCCTAAATTAAGACCGAACAATTTTTTCACAATATTAATCTAACTAAATGTGCCAATCCCTGACAACGGCGCCAAAATCTTGATGTGGAATTTTCCTACCGCAAGTGCACGGGTCAAGTAATAATAAAGTGATCGTAAAAACGAGTGTCGTCCTCTGGATTGGATTTTTAAGTTAAATCAAGTATCATAAATAATCTTGCTCAATTTTATTTAGGGAACGGAAAGTAGTGAGTGATAGATAGAAAACTAAATCAAAGCAAATAAACAAAGGAGATTCAATTGAAAGAACACTTAGGGAATTGATTTCGCCAATTTAGTCTAGGATTGGTTTTAGGGAATGAGTTATCATGCACAATGGAATTATGAGCCTAAGAACCTTTAATCACAACTACCTCTCCCGAGTATAATTGATTCTCATGCAAATTAACCAACTTAATATCCCTATCTAAGTTTATTAACATGCAAGGCATTTAGTTCTTTTTGACCAATTCTAAAGTTAATCTAAAATCCGTCACGAGCTTAGAAAATAAACTTTAGTCATGCAATCTTAATAAAGTCTACGTTGAATCACCTCTCCCGAGCAAGACTCAACACTTAGATCATTAAACTAATGGCCAATTAATTGAAAGCATTAAATTAAGATTGCAAACATAATAACCGTTGCACAACTCATACCGTAAATCAATCCATAAACTAAAAAGACTACATCAATCCCTAAGCGACAAGTTTAGCCACTCATACATGGCGTTACAAGATCAACTAAACATGAAAAAGCCATTAAATCTAACTAGAGAAAAGGAAAAGGAAAGGAAACACTCAATGTCGTTGAAACCGACACGTCCCCATCACGATCTCCACGCCACCAAATCAGATTCCCGGTCCTCGTCCTTGCTTCAGCTCCCACAGTAGGTCTCTAGTCGAAATTAGGGCTAAAATCTCCCAATTTGGCCTCCCCCAATTCGATAGCGTCGAGACGCTGTCGACATAGCGTCTCGATGCTATGCTCTGCCGTGCCTTTTGATTATGGAAAAACCCGACAACGTCGAGACGCTCTTGTCACAACGTCGAGACACTGTGACTCTGCCGCCCAATTTAGTTAAGGAAGGGTAGCGTCGAGACGCTCCAAGAGTAGCGTCTCGACGCTGGTCTGCAGATTGCCCTCTCTTGGCTCCTTCTAACTCGAATCTTTTCAGTTCTTAGGCATCTTTTCACGTCCCGAACACCCGATTAACTCCAATTCCACGCTTAAGCTCTAATCAACACTTTCCTACAAAATAAACAATTAAGTGCCATAAAATGGCCAATAAATCATAAAAGACTAGCTAAATTAATTAGGGAAAAATAGCTAGCTATGCTCGCTATCACTCACAAACCTTCATCCAAGGTAAGTAGCTTTTGGATATGAAGTAGTTGCTTTTGGAATCATTGTATGTTTATTAGTAGTGAATTGAAGTTTTGGATAAGTTTTCATGCTTTGGTCAAATATTCCTTGGTATGTTGTATGCTTACTTGGGCGTAATTTAAATGTTGTCTACTTGGACATGAATCAAACATTGTTTACTTGGGCGAAATCTTAAGAGTCGTTTATGCTTTTAGAAGTTTGTATTGAGTTGTGAAGCATGGAAATAATATGAGAACTTCTTAGTTTCGGTGGCGTTTGTTGTTTCACTATTGAGCATGTTGGGATTGATTGCTGAATGATTGTTTCTGGGTGCTTGTTTATGACTCTGGAGGACGGGTTGAATGTTTGTTGAAGTTGTGGTTGAAGTCTGGATGCGAGGTTTGACTCGTTGTGTTTATAGGAGTGTTTTGTTCTTGTTCCAGGTGCAAGGAAAAATTTTGGGTTTCCCTATATGTATGTCGTTATGCTACCGAATTTTCGGTAGCATATTAGTGGTTCATGGTTAAAGTTATGCACGCCTAGGAACCATAATCTTCTTCGAGGAAAGGCTTAGAATATGGACCTCAGCCACTCTTTAGGGCCTCTGGTAGACTTACAAATTCTTTAAGTCTTACATAGCTAGAGTGTGTTCCTTCCCCATCTCAGGACTGATAGAACTTAGTTGCCAGGCACGCCTTGCGTGTGTTCTATTAGTTGACTGTTAGAGATTAGTTTCAGGCATGCTAGCGTGCGCTCTCTCACTTCAGAATGGTGTTGAGTTATGATCAGGCACATTGTTTGTGCGCCAGTTGGCACCAGGCATGTTTACATGTGTCAGTTGCTCCACCGTAGACTATGTTTATATTTTAGGGGTGTTGTGTTGGGATAGGTATAGTTCTACTAGAGGTGGCCAGCTAGTCTCTAGTTTACTTACCTTACCCGAGTGACCCACACAACATTCTAGTTGGAACAGGTTGCGGATAGGTCATCACCCTAGACAGAGTATATTCTCGCATCAGTTATGGCCCTAGGGTTAGAAACCCGAAAGTTATATTCAATTAGGTCCCTATGTTCGCTAAGACCCAGAAGTTCAGGACTTCAGTTTCAAGTTACTAGATCTCATGTCTTCAGTTTCGGCTCTTAAGTGGGCTATTTACTGAGTATATTCTTATATACTCACCCATGCTACATGTCTTTCCTTTTCAGGTGGTACTTGAGAGCGTTGGCGATTAGCGAGGGTCGTGGCTTTGCTGGCTATGGGACTGCAGCTGCAAACTATGTCGTTTTTCCTTAGGGATTCAGTCTTCCTCATCCTAGAACTTGTTTTATGTTACACCTTTGTTTCGAAACGATTGTTTCTACTTTTTGGAATTTATTCAGATGTTTTATTTCGTTATTTATCCGAGGAACTTATTCATGTTTTGGGCCCTATTTGAATTAAATGAAAACATTGTTATTTTCCGCTTTAAAGTTTACAAAGTTTTCCGTACTCATGCATGTAGTAGCGACCCCTTTGTGTGTTTTTATTCCCTCTTTAGTCGGGTGTCGTTACACGAGTTGAGTCGAATCATCAAATCTTAGAGCAAATTGAAGATTCTTTTTTCCAGCAAGAGTAATTGTTTGTTTGGGTTAGTCTCATTTCCATGTGGGCCTTCTTGGTCAGTAGGTTTGGTAAGGAAGTTAATGGATTAATGTTGGTTGTGTCATGAAAATTTCATTGTAGAAGGCGATAAATCAATTAAGGTCGAGGTTGGCGTTGTTGGAATCATTTGAAATTTTCGATTGACGATATTTAAGCCATGGTAAGTGTTATTGAGTTTCTACAACAAAGTGTTATTGTTAAATATTGCATAATTTGACCCAAATCCAATAAACTAAGATCCAAGGTTGTTTGTATGTAACTTGAACTAGTATGTGGGGACATACGGGGATCGATGTTCAAGTAACAACCAAAATGATTTTAGTTCTTTGCATACAAGTTTAGATTGTCTTTGTGATTTTAATTCTTTGCATACAAGTTTAGATTGTGGTAGGAAAGATTGACCACCTTGACCGTGCCCTGTCTAAATTTACTTGCTAAATCTAAGTAGCAAATAGGTTAGCGTTATGATTATACGCATGCGTCCCTAGAACTAAATGATTTAATCAAATTGTAATTTTGGTTTGTTGCCCGTTGCATGTGAATTAATTCGGCTAGATCCCAGTGCGGTTTAGATTAGTTAATAGGCATATTAATTAATTTAAACTAGAATCAAACTTAGCGTTTGCATGTTTGTGATAGTTCGATCATGGCTCTCGGTTTGTTGCCGGAGTACGCCAGACTTAGATAGTTAATTAAAATCAATTGATAATCGATGAATGAAATTAATCAAACTTAACACCGAGTTCAACCCCGATTACAGTGATCCTCGTGGTAAGATTAACTAACCCCACCTTTACTTTCCTTGCATTTAATTTTCCTTATTTATTTTCCCGCCTTTACTTTATGTCTTAATCCTTTTTATTACAAAACCCCATTTTTGGTTACCTCAAAAGCACAAAAGAATTTAGAAGTAAACCAATTGTTCCCTCTTATCCACCCCGACCACTACTGCTACAAGTTAGCTTTAGGAATCGTTGATTATAAATTTATTTGACAAGAGACCGCGACAATCTCTTCTGTCACCGACATAGATTACACATGCATGCAACCTCTAACCCAATAGTTGTTATAAGCGACCATCTCCTATAACACCAAATACACTCTCTCGAGCCCTTTCTCCTATATCACCTTTATGAGAATCGATATTGTTTGACTCTTTCAGTATCAAACTCACATAGCATGCAAATTCTAAATGATCATGTTACACTCAGCCAGATTAGAATGATAATCAATACAGGATGACATGCATAAAATATAACTTAGGCAAATAAACAACTTCCAAGCCATTTAAACCATGATGAAATTCACTATATCGAACCCCTCAATGGAATTTAGCTATGCATGATGGAATATAAAGCAAACAAATAACTTTCCCTTGAAATAATGAATCAGAAGTATAGACACAATGAAAAGAAACAAGTGTTGGAAAATTAGAGTGTAGTAGCTAAAACTAGGGTTTTTCAATTTATCCAGTCCCTCTAGAGTTCTCACGACAATCTACTCTCCTTTTACAATGTGGAAATATGGTGAAATCTCTACAAACACTAAGGTTTGATGTCTAACTAAGGTTAGAATTTCGTTTTCTAGCAAGGACCTCAGGCATCCCTACTCATGGGCGACTAATAGGGTTCTGTCACCACCCTCTTCTTCCCAGTGAGTTCTGCATGAATTTGCTTTCGAATCATGACCTTTTATAACGTGGGGAGTGGTTGAGAAGTCACAAAAATAGTGCTTGCAGGTAGCCCAGGCGATTTCGGAGTCAAAAGAGCTGATTAGGTGCGAAAATCACTCGTTCAAAATGGCCCGTGATAGACTCGAAACTGTCTGCGTCTGCCCAGAAATGCGGTTGCATTTCAATTTGGCCTTGGCTGAAATATAGTTGCATTTCTGGAAAATTGCTTGTTTTCTCTGTTTTCGTCAAAACACCAAAACTAAGTCAAATTCATACAAAAATGAGTTCTTTTAAGCACAAATATGTATAATTTTGACACACATGACTCTCAAAGTCCTAACTTATCAACTTTAACACCTTTTAAGCTCAGGATTAGAGATTTTGATCTAAAACATACAAGTTTCACAAGAAAATGAGCTAAATATAAGGGCTAAGTTGCTATATTTTTGGCACTTATCAGTTAGAAACTCGAATGAATGTTTCCAATTAGGCCCCTATGATGTTAAGACCCAACTCCAAGTTTCATGCTATCAGATTTCATGTCATCAATCTCATGTTATCAGTTTCAGCCCTTAAGTGTGTTACTTACTAAGTATATTCTTATATATTAACCCATGTTACATGACTTTCCTTTCTTAGGTGGTACTTGATAAAATCAGGCGAGTGGCGAGGGCATTGACTTGGCCAGGTTATGGAATGCAGCTGCAAATTATGTCTCATGAAGTTTAGGACCGAGTTTCCTAGGGCCCGTTTGGTAACGTTCTTGTTTCTTGTTTCTTGTTTCCAATTTTATTAAGAAATCTAAGCATTTAATAACTATGTATGTTTCTTGTTTCTCAATTTTTAGAAACACTCCCAAAATTTGTATAGAACTTTTGGGAACAACTAAAACTAGTTTCTCCTTTTTTGTTCTTGTTTCCAATTTTTTCCAAACATAAATAAGAATATAGGTTTATTATTATTGAATGTATAGGTGTTAGGGTCATGAAATTCTATTTTTCTTTATTAAAAATGAAGAAACAGAAACAAGAAACGAGAACGTTACCAAACGGGCCCCTAGTTTCATGCTTTAGACTTTTTCAAAATTTCAACTTTGCCAAATTTATTTACCATGTCTTTGGTTATTCTGTTATTGTAAAATGACTCAGTTTATTAAATAAAAGATTTTACTTTTGGTCTCTAATGCTTTAAAGTTTCAACAGTTTTACGTTTTCATTCATGTAGTAGCGACCTTCAACATGTTTTTAGCTCCCTTTTAGTCGGGTCGTTACAGTTGGTATCAGAGCCCAGCTTTTTAGGTTTTATAGGCTCGCATACATCGTAAGCATCAGATTTCCCTATAGCCAAGCTCAAGTAAGCACGCCTTGTCATTCGCCAGATATGTTAGTACCGAGTAGGAAGGAATTTTAAGGATGATGATCTATGTTATGCATGTGAACCTGATTAAGTTAATTACAGTTTCTTGGGTTAACATGAGCTTGTCCTCGTTATTTGTAGCATGAATGATTCTTTTTTTTTTTTAGCTTGTCCTTGAGATACCTCATATATGATAAGCATTGCCCCCCAAAATGAAGAGGTTCATCAGGACAAGGACGAGGTCATGATAAGGGTGGTATAGGACAAGCACTAATCAGAAAAGATAGACTTTCTCATGGACCCTAAGATGAGCAATCAACCAATAGGCTAGATGCTCAATGATCGAATATGACCAAAAACTTGATACTGTAGGCCTAATTATGCAATCTTGAGGTAGGATTAGTCATCCCAATTTTATTTTCCTGCAATTTTATTTTCTTGCATTTTAAATTCATGCAATTTAATCGCCTTCACCAATCTCCCCCCCCCCCCCTCTCCCGTTTGGCTACCTAAAATATAAAAGAACCTAGAAATAAAGTGACGGTTCCCTATGTTCAACTCCGACCACTATTTCTACAATCTAGCTAGCTTTAGGAATCGATGCTTAAAAATTTAATTTGATTACGATCTTCCACAAATCTTACACATCAACATTAAAGGGTTAAAGGATGTGTGAAGGGGAGGTCTGAAACTAGGTATTTTTTTGGTAACAAGGTGGAGTTAAGCCATATAAGGACACATGTAACACTTAAAGAGATTGTTGTTACATCTTACCAGTTCATAAAAGTTAAAAGTTGGGGGCGGGGGAGTGGGTATAGGGTTCTATATAGCTCTGCCACTGCCAGTATATAAATGTAATTTGATAATCCCTTGACAATCTCGTATCAAGGTGGCATTCCTGCTTTTGGTGCAACGGTAGGTAAATTATGTAGTACATTGAATATATTTAAGGAGGAAAGCTCGATTTTAAGATGCAAATGGAAAAATGTGGTAATAATGTGTTTTTGAAGTTCGTTTATCAGTTGTGATGATAATTACAAAAAAAAAAAATCATTTTTTCAATATTTGTGTTTTATAGAAGGAAACAAAAACTAAAAAATTTACTCATATATGATGATTGACAACACATTAATTAGGTAAAATTTATTGGTCTTTAATACGACCTTTCAGTGTCATCTCTCCAAATAAGTATGGTGATCAAAACTACTTGATACATGAAATAATTGATAGCGCGCATAAGAAGCTATATTTTCCGATATATTTTAGTTAGTCTTTGAGTGATTTTGGGCCAATTTAATGCACTTTAATGTTCTTTTTGTAGGAATTTATTATTGGAGCCAAAATGGAGAAATTGAAGATAATGGGGTGTTCGGACACTAAAAAGAAGCAAAGAAAATGAAAAGGAAATAATTTGGAGCTGCCCAACCCGAGAAGGCATTAGGCGTGAATATGGGATAGCATCTCGACGCTGCACTGATTTTTTCTATATATATGAAGCGATTTTGGTCGGCCAAGGGGAGTCCATTTGATTAGATTTTAGCCCAAATTTCGACTACAGACCTTTGGTGGGAGCTGAAGCAAGGCCAAGGAGCGAGAATCAAGTGAGAAGACGTGGAGATCGGGACGGAGACTTGCGGTGTCGACGGATTCGAGTTTTCCTTTCTCTTTCCCTTACCTCTTGTTGATTTTATGGCTTTTCTTTCAATTGGTGTTTGTAGTTTTAAGACTATGAATTGCTAGTTGTTTGTCTTAGGGTTTGATGTAGTTGTTTTAGTTTGTTGGAATTATTTTTTGTATGAAGGTGTTTTTATTTTATTCATGCAATTTTGTTTAATGCTTTCAATTACTTAATTGGACAAGATTATTCACGATACTTAACTTTCTAGAAAACCAATTCAGAGGACGAAACTCGTTTAATCACGAAAACACTATATTATTACTTGACCCGTACACTTGCAGTAAGCAATTCGCGCATCAATAATATCTTTAAAAGGATTAATACACAAAGGATGATTTTGAGATTTTTAAAAGATCAAGAATGAAATTTAAAGTGCTATAAACATAAAAAATCAAATCAAATATTTAAGACAAATTATTATATAAGTGTTTTGAAGGAACAATAACGTTTTTATGCCATTACTATTTTTTTTAATTCTAATAAATCTATTATAATTCATTTGTTACAATCATTATAGTTTATAGATTATTAATATATTTTTTCTTAAAAAAAGATTATTAATATCTTAATTTTGAGATTCTTGATATTTTATTTGATTATATAAGATTTTTTATATTATTAGCCAATTAGAAAAGAATTAGTACACAATATTTTTGTCCATGGGAAGACCACTAAAAAACCCAAAAGATTCCAAGGGAATAACACGATTTTTTTTTTCAAATTTTTGGGTACAAAAGAAGAATAAGACTTTTTGGCATTATAATTCATTACAGAACATTTCATTTTTACCATGTTTATGAATGTCAATAAAGAAACATGTCAAATGAGAATGTGAGAAAAGTTGACTTCATGATAAAAATAAATAAATAAACAAAACTATTTTCCCATAAACAAAAATCGAATAAAATGAAAAAAAAAAAAAAAAGAAGTCGTCTTATTACATTTTAAAAAGTAAATGTATGAATGAACGATGACTTCAAAATTATCCATTTGAAAGAATATAAAAGAAAATTTGAGTTATCCCTTTAGATTTATTTATTTTTCGTATTTTTATGATTAAAGTGATTTCAACCTACATAAAATTATAAAATACTAATTTTACTGATCAAAAATTTTATATTGTGTTTTATTGTCTAATTAATTTTTATAAATAATTTTAATAATACTTAAAACTACTTTTGAGACAATCCTTAATTGGTATTTTCTTAGGAGTGCTCATCAAGGTAGGGCTTTGGATGAAAGCACCGCATCCAAATGTTACCAAACTCACATTTGTTGAGTAAAGAATAATAGTACTCTTGTAAAATCTTTTAACTTCCACGGAATAATGATGGCATAAAATTAATTATTTTAGGAAAAATATATTTTTGGTCCTTGAGGTCTTGGTTAGGTTTTATTTTGGTCCCTAAAATTTAAAATTCGACATTTTTGTTATTGAGATTTGGATTTCGTTTCATTTTGGTCTCTCTATCCAATTTTGTGTCTAATAGGAAAAGACAAATTCGAAAATTTTTAAATCAAGATTCTTTTTTTTTTTTTGAGTACATCAACATTTGGGGGTGAGCGGATTCGAACATCTGATCTTTTGGTCGATTGTACATGTCAATTACCGCTGAGCTAAGCTCGCATTGGCTTTAAATCAAGATCTATTACATATAATTTGATGTCTAATGGTACCCTAAAATTTCAATCTTGTGTCTAGTAAATATGTCAATTTTAAAAAATTTGAAAGTGTAGGGACTAAATTTGTAATTTTAAAGTTCAAGGACCAGATAGACACAAACATCTTAGCTCAATGACTAAATTTATAATTTAAACTATTTTTTAAAGATTAAAGTATATATTGCCTACCAATATCTTTTTCACATTGTGTTGTGTTTATTTCTTATACTTTAAAAAGTTTATATTCTAATATTTAAGACCAGAATTGTCAACAAGAATATAACTCAACATTTAAAGCATCATTAAAAAAAATGCACGTGAGAATTGATATCACTTTGAAGTTATCTACTCGGAAGTATATGAGAAAAGAGTTCAATTATGCATTTAGATTTATTTGTCTTTTGAAGTTCTATAATTAAGGTTTTTTTAATATACTTGAAATAATAATAAAAAAAGAAATACTTTTACCTATCCAAGATACTCTGCAAAAATTTATATTATGCTTTATTATCTAATTAAGGAGTTTTTTACCTGACATGATTTCCTATAATAATAACCACTCTTACCTAATGAAAGTAGATTGCAAAGTTTGTAATTTTAAAGTTTAAGGATCAAATAGACGCAAACATCATAGCTCAAGGACAAAATTTATAATTTAAACTATTTTTTAAAGATTAAAGTATATATTGCCTACCAATATCTTTTTCACATTGTGTTGTGTTTATTTCTTACATTTTAAAAAGTTTATATTCTAATATTTAAGACCAGAATTGTCAACGCGAATATAACTCAATATTTAAAGTATCATTAAAAAAAATACACGTGAGAATTGATATGACTTTGAAGTTATCTACTCGGAAGTATATGAGAAAAGATTTCAATTATGCATTTAGATTTATTTGTCTTTTGAAGTTCTATAATTAAGGTTTTTTTAATATACTTGAAATAATAATAATAAAAAAATACTTTTACCTAACCAAGATACTCGGCAAAAATCAACGACTTTTTTCAAAAAATAACAAGCCTACCATCGATGTATTTTACTACTCATAATCATGTATATCAATGTTATTAGTTATTTTAGTAATATAACAAATGAGATATATCAATTCATAACAAGGATAGAAGACAAACATTTCGTTTAAAATATCTAAATAATACAACACAATTGAATAAAAAAATTAAAAATAATAAATACAAGTAAAGAAAAGAAATCTGGTATATATACAATATATAATTAGTATATTAGATATATCATTGTATTCATATTCGAGTATATCAAATTTGGTATATCAGTTAACTGATATACTTTTATATTCCGTATATCAGTGAATATAAAATATATCAGATACACTACTAATATACCATTTGATATACAAACAAAGGTACGTAAGACTCGAATAATCAAAAAATCGAAAATCAGGTTTTAATAAGTTCGCTATATATGCAAATCTCAAAAAACATAGCTAAATTAGCAAATATCCTAATGATTTTTGCTACCCATTGCAATTTCCCCTTCTTGTTAACGAATAGAGGAATCTAATGTAAAATGTTTTATTTTCAACAAAATAAAACAATAATTATTAGGCAAATAATTGAGTTGAATAAGATAATTTTTGCCTATCTTGCTAATTTTGTAAATTACATACTCTAATTTGTCACTATTATTAAATTTTTCATTTTTTTTTTCTCATCCTTATAACCATCTTTAAAATGAACTGATAATAGAGTGCTACAAACAGTAAAGTGTAAAGAGATAAAATTCTCAATAGTACCAATATATACCCAATTGATAGAACCAGTTGTAAAGTTAAAGTCTAAATCTTATTTCTTTCCATGAATGTTGTTGGTGTGACATCGATCGTTTTTAATTGTTTAATTTACTTGATTATTCATTGTAAAAAAAAAAATACTTGATTATTCGCTAGTCAAATTTTAAGTATGTGGCAACCTAGGCTTCCACACATTCACTTCTTAATATTTAATCTTTCTTTAAAAAAAATAATTATTTCTTGGCGAGTATAAATAGGTAGAAAGTCTAAGGAAGAAAGACAACAAAGGATTGCATACGAGTCTCCATTGAGAGTATGATTTAAATACTTTATTTTTTTTTCATTGCAATTAGAGATTGATATTTCTAGTTCCTAGGTATTTGATAGTGTATGTGTCTTGTTCTTTAGTTTTTATATACAATCTTCAAATTAATCTATAAATCATAACAATAAAATTTTCCTTTTTACTGGTTTAATTTGTTATACGATTCTAGTAGTCTAACATGTTAATAAAGTTTCTGTCTTTATTATTTTTCACCCTTAAAATGTTATTAGATATTCTTTTATATAAATTACTTGAAAATATGAACAACACATTCAATGAAAACAAAAAAGCTACCAAATAGGCTTTTATTCTTTCAATTAGTAATAGAAAATACATAAACAAGAACTTACTACAAAATAGGTCATCGTTTTTGTTCCCAAAAATACACAAAAATTGAATAACATGCCACAACGAGACATTTCATTGATTGTTTTTAGTAAGCTTGATTTCTATATGATTTATCTATGCTAGATATATTTGAAGATGGCAGACAATGTGTTTGGCGTTCCCATCACAGACGAAACTCTAGCAAGCATGCATGAATACTTCAACAAACCTATAACAGCTAAAGATAGAGCACATGTGGCACTTCAAATGATAAATGCTGATGGTAAAGACCAACAAGCTCGAGCACATGTAGAATATTTGAAAGCCAAATGGGGAACAGGTGTTTCTACTCTTTGTGTAGTGTACAATGCCACTGGTTATACAATGACACATGTTGTGGATCATGATTGGCATGGTCATATTGGACCTGGTCCTTACCCAATCAAGATGGAAAATGGTCAATGGGGTGCTTTTCTTCATGTCAAAACGTCTGGGGCCATGTCGGGCTCTGAGGCCGCTGTTGTATATCGTGGCAAAAATGCTTCTGGTGTGGCGTGTGATTGGCTGCTTGCTTGGTCCAATCCATGGAATCGATTAGAATATGATAATACGGTAAGTTACTTTTTGTTCTAACCTATGTTGGGGGAGAAAGAAATTTAGTTCATAGCACGCCCTTAAAAGTTTATAAACTCGTTCTGGTGAACAAATAAAAAAGTGTCATGTAGAATCTTAATGTGATATCTTAATTATTTTTTAAAGTTTAAATTATTTAATTCATACTACTATTCTTCTTCATTATGTTTATATACTTTTTATATTTTAAAAGGTCTATATACCACTGTACTTATGAAGAAAATTAAAACGCTATTTATTAAATCCGTCCGTATAATGATCCAAAGTGTTTGCTCTAATTTTCCTCTTAATTAAAATTATCATTTTCTTTGAAAACCTCGTGACTATCTTCCACAACAATAAAATATATTCCACCGCATTTAAATTTAAATTTCCAAAAATCGAGTGCGCCATATTTGATTTAACATAGAAGGTTGATGTAACTCTTTTTTTTTCTCCTGCAATTCTCTTATTATTTTTGTTTTAATACAGGCATACGCTGAGATTCGTGAAGCAGGATATTATACTGCAGCAGATCATTGGGATTTCGTCTATAGCGCAACAGAAAAATCGGGTTATAGTACTACAGCCTATTGGGACGAAGCCAAATTAACCGTGACGACAGGTAGTGATACCAGTCCCATGTTTGAGGGAATATGCACTCTCGAGGGGGCTTGAGTTTCTCTTCATGTGCACCTTTTAAAGAGATGCTATAAACATTCTAACATATGTACTACTAAATCCAATTACCTCTAAATAATAGCCGTTTGAGCTTCTATCTTTAAGATATTGTGGAGTTAAAACTATGTTCTCTAGCATCTAACTTTCACTTGCGTGGAAAAAAATATTTCAATTTAACTTCGAAAGCAAAGAAAAATTGAGCATCGGCGTTTCGTTCATGATATGAAAATGAGGATTTGAAAATAATGAATTCGATAAAACAAACTAGTATTCTGTATTTTCTCTGTTATGAAATACATATTTAGTCGAGGATAATTTTTTAATTTAAAAAATTCAGTTTGATAATGTACTAAAAAATATTGAAAAGTTCGCATTTGATTGTGTCTCAAATTTTAAAAGTAGTTATTTCAACTACTGTGTAAACTAACCATCTCTACGAACTTAAAGTTTCCATGTCTGATTCAATGTTCATTTTGGTGCAAGAGGCAGACTTACCATCTTCTATCGTTTTATATTGTCATCAGGTCTAACACCTTGAATTTCTAAGTAATTATTATTTCTTGTCATTTACTTATATCTTGACTTATTCGCTCTCATGCTAATGAAATTATTGTTAGTTTGCTATTCGATTCCAAGAAAATTCCCGAATTAAGTATTTCGAAAAAAAATTGAATCTCAATGTTTAATTCAGATGGAAAATTTCAAATCGAGAATTTAAATTGATCTTAAATTGGTTAATATGGGTGGTCCATTGTCTTGGTGGAAACATTTAGGATTATGTTAACTTAACTTTAGTAATTCCCTTATGAGAGGAAAAGAAAAAATATATATAAAGGAGGGGATTATAATATTATTGAAAGCCATTAGAGTGTATCTCAACAAGAAAAACAAAAACAACAAAAATGACTAGATTTAATACGTAGACATGAAATATGATTAGGGTGCGTTTGGCGTTGATTTTGGAGGCAGTTAAAGTGATTAAAAAATAATCTTAACCGTTTTTAGTGTTTGGTAAGACAGATTATAAATTAATTTTATAAAAGTACTTTTTCAACCACGTTCATTTGCAAAATCTAATAATCGTAGCTTTTCCGTTTAGCTTCCCTAAAAATCTAATCTATAACTAACTATTTATCTTCTCTATACGTTTTTAGACTTGATTCATGTGAATCATTTTTTTAATTCAACATATTTTTATTCTATTATTTTATACTCATTTGAAATTATTTGTTTTTATTTTTATTTAAATTAAAATAATATTTTTTCCAATACAAGTAGCAAATTACATTTCTTAGCAAAATATAAAAACATCATAGGTTAAACATAAGATTATATTTTAAATCATACGAAATTTAAAACAATTATCTTATATGTTTCAAAAAAAATAATTATCTTAAAATAATTTTGAAATTAAATATCAATATTAAATTTATTTATTGAAAAAAACATAGTTAAGTTGCAATAATTTAGAATATTAATTTACCAAACACCTCAACTTGCTTTTTCGTCTATAAAGCTGAAATTTACCAAACACTAATTTACTTCGTAATACAGCTGATTTTCTTAAAAGCAAAGTTAACAGCAATTATTTTAGAAGCTACAGCAACGCCAAACTAAGCGTAACTATCTATAGAAATTAAATAATGACTAAACGTAATTTTTATTATAATATTAATAATTAAACTTGACGAAAGTGCTCCTAACGTACTATTTATACTTTTTACAAAGAGAAATACAACTTACAATAGTGGAGCATGATAAGGAAGAAAGAAAATCTAATTCTAACGATAGATTAACCAACTAAATGAAAACAAAAAAGAAGCAATATTTTAAGGAGGAGAGAAACAAAATTTGACAACAACAATATTTAATGTAACGTCATTAGTTTAAGGTAAATCTCAATTTCCCTAATTTTGGGTTAATTTGGCTTAATTTTGAGAATTTGGAGTTACAAATGTGATTTAACTGGATGAAAATAGTTGGGATTTTATTATTAAATATGGGATGGCAGATTCGTAAATATGTTATTATTTAAGCCAAGCCAAACCCTAGTCTTTTATTAAGCCTAGCTGCACGCAGCCCAAGGCCAAAGGTTATCTTCATCTTCCTCACTTCTTTTCCACAATTTCCAGCCGCAACAAAGCCTCCTCCAGTGAGTTTTGGTCATCGACTCGAGTTCTCCAACGTCGGCATCTTCTTCCTTGAGTGTCTCGGTCCGGTGGCGGTTCGTAGTCTATGATTGAAAGCGGTCTAGTAGGTGGGTCGTTCGTGGGTTTTTCTTTCCTTCTTCTCTCTCGATCTCTCCCCATTTTCCCTCTCTTACGCCAACGTCGGCACCTTTGCAGCATCCGGCCTTTAGGTAGCAGTTTTCCTGCGAGGTACCAACAGCCGTGCGTGTTTTCTGGCGAGTTCAGGGTGGTTTGGGTGTGATTGCGGGTGTTTAGCAGTTTCTTTTTCCGACGGTTTCGGTCTTTCGATTGTGGGTAAGCAAGAGTTTCTGTTCCTTCAGTTTGTTTTTAGTTGTGTGTTGAATGCCCACTAATTTGTGGCTTTGGATTTTTGGGTATCTTAAGCGAGTTGAGTCGAATCATCAAATCTTAGAGCAAATTGAAGATTCTTTTTTCCAGCAAGAGTAATTGCTTGTTTGGGTTAGTCGTATTTCCATGTGGGCCTTCTTGGTCAGTAGGTTTGGTAAGGAAGTTAATGGATTAATGTTGGTTGTGTCATGAAAATTTCATTGTAGAAGGCGATAAATCAATTAAGGTCGAGGTTGGCGTTGTTGGAATCATTTGAAAATTTCGATTGAAGATATTTAAGCCAAGGTAAGTGGCTTTACTATTGGAAACGCTTAAGTTAGGTTGGGAACTTGTATGCTACTAGGATAGAATTTTCATGTTTATTTATTGTTTGATGCATGACTTGATGACACTTATGCCATGAACTTGTATGTGGAGCAAACCATGATAAACTATGAGGTTTTGTGTGTTACATGATTGAGGACTTGTTGTGCATTCTCGTGATTTATGACATTTTGATATGGGACCTCATGCATATATGTATGTTTCATGAAATTAAAATAACCATGTCCATGGCAATTACCTTAGAGGAAATCGATGTACATCTAGAGGAACCTCAGGTACAGTAGGCGAGATTCGACCCCACTAACTAGGTGCCAACTAACTATTAGATGGGGCGAAATCTCTAGAGGATGTGTATTGTATCTCTTAGTTGGAGGAGGAATCAAAGAAAAGTGTTGGGTTTAATGTCCTAAAACTCGTAGTTTTGTAAAACATTAAATATATTCTATTTTCAATAAAGACGTTATTGAGGTTATTGAGTAAAAGATGTTATTGAATATGTTAGTTGCAAATATTTAACCTAAATCTAATAAACTAAAGATCCTTGGCTATAAAGTGAAAACTCGAACTATATGTAGAGACATAGAAGTGGATCAAGTTCAAGTATACAGCCTAAGCAGTCTATAGTATAAGGATGAGGTTGGGTACCTTATCCTGGGGACACTATGGACGCGACCCACTTTGTATTAAGTACAAACGATGAGATCCTAAATCGTTCATGTGGAGACATGTGAGTGGGGGCGTCCTATGCAATGAGTTTGCGTAAGACCGGATCGCGAAATAAGTCACTTTCTCTTCCTAACGTCGTTTACTGTAGAAACTGACTATTTCACAAGATGACATAGGTAACTCGATCTTATTCCCGAGCTAACTATGAACTCCTGTTTATTCGGGATTATCATTTGATTTGCATGGGTGAGAGTGTCCAGACATCGCCGACTCAATAAACCTACCATTTTGGGGATAAGATCGGATAGATAGCTAGGGACATTGTCTCGCAAGATGGAATTCGCTCCTACCCATTTCAGGGATAGTAGAGAGGTTGTTCCCTTAAGTACTAAGTCCAGGACTTGAACAAGGGGCCCCACCGTCTCCTTGGCTGAAAGGGACTCAGGTTTGATGGTTGGACCACAAACCAATTGTTCATTAGAGGATTAGTGGAACTTAAGGAACAAGAAGTACTATAGGGGTAAAACGAACATTTGACCCGAAAGCTACGAACAACCTGTGTAGGATCGACTTACTGAACATGGTTATATCAAGTGGATGGAAATATATCTACGGTGAGGGGAGTGCAGCTACTGGGCTATAGTGGAGTGTCCTAGTAGTTAACGAATGTTGGTTAGCTTGGTTAATGAGATTAGTCGGTTAACCTTCAATCGTTGGAGCCCATGATCTGTATGTAACGACAACATTAACGGTAAATTCTTATTTCTCTAAGTTGAGTTTAATTTCTTGGATTTGGTGGAAAATGGAATTTATTTTAATGGTTTTTGGCGTTATTCCTTAAAGTAATAGGATGAAAGGAGCATTTTTGTGAATAACTTTAAGTTAGAGTTAACCCTAAGTCATCCTCTTTTTATTCTAACCGCACGCAACCCAAGGAAGCAAATTTTTAGCCTTCATCTTCTTCTCCTTCACGTGATTGCAGCCGCCCAAGCCCCTTCTTCTTTTCGTTGGTGATGTTTCTTCTTCTCCAGCCGTGAACCAGCTACAACTGCAGCCTTCTTCTTCGATTTTCGGCGGCGGCGCGACCCTCTTCGGCGACAGCATGTTCGGCGACGGCGCGACCCTCTTCGGCTACAGCATGTTCGGCGGCGTGAGTCCTCAGCGAGCAGGTCTCTATGGTGGTGCAGCAGCGTGCGGTGGTGGCATGAAGTGTGTGTAGACCGTGGGTTGTTTTGGCGCGAGTTGGGTGCGTTTTGCTCGTTTATTTTCATCCTCAAAGTTGGGTTTTTGTTATCCCTTTCGTTCCCCATCTCTTAATCTCGATTTCAGCAGGTTTTGACTCAAGGAATTTGGTTTTCACGTTTTTTTTTTACGCGATTGCAGTGCTGGTCATGACACCTGTGTTTTTGGGTCTTTCAGGGAGTTTTTCTGGCGTTTCTTGTAGTGGGTAAGTGCGTAGGAATTGTTTCTTGATTGATTATTAAATTTAATCGATTACCCACTCACTTTTTCCTTCGTTCAACAAACTTTTCTCTCTAATTCCGGCGATTCAAGCAGTGAACTTCACGTTTCAACATCTTCGATCGAGTTTAGCTTTGGGTATGTAATTTTCAGCAAGATTTGGGTTGATTTTGAAGTTTAATCAATTACCCATTGACGTTAGCTTCCTTTTTCAAGGTACCCACCGCATTAGGAGGCTTAATCGTCATTTTGGAGCGGAATTGAGAGCTTGGACAGCAAGCTTTTTTACTGTGTTAGGTGAGTTTTTGGGAGTTAAACCTCTCCCAAAATTTTAATCGTCATTTTGGAGCGGAATTGAGAGCTTGGACAACAAGCTTTGTTGCTGTGTTAGGTGAGTTTTTGGGAGTTAAACCTCTCCCAAAATTAATTAACTCCTTATGCCACTTGTTTTAAAAGGGTATTTGAGTTTTAAGTATGTTTCCCTGTTGAATGTAGTTGCTTAAAGAGCTTGAAGGCTAAGGGAGTTTATTGCTTTGTCAAGCAACTTTATTAGCTAAGGTAAGTAGCTATTGGACCTTACTTTCAAAGTTTAGTCCCCATCGCAGGATTATTGGATTTGATAAACATCAAGCTCGAAGTTTTGAATTAGTTATTCTTGAGAAATTGGCACGCTAGCATGAGTTTAGTTGTGAGCCTTGAAACTTGCCTTTGTATTCCAATGGGTATGAGAGTTCATTGCAAAGCATGTTCTTGGCATGAAAGGTTGACTATTTATTTATAGCATGTCTGAGATTGCTTTTTGGATGAATTAGCATCTTTTAGATTATTTGAAAGCATGCTCGATTGTATGTTTTTGTTGCTCTTAATATCTTAATGGTTGTGGATGTGAGGCCTGTCTTGTTCTGGTTGTGGTAATTCGGAGTGCCTTGTAGTTTGTGGTTGGGTCGTGTGGATTATAGAAGTGTTTTATCTGCTCTTTCAGGTGATAGGAATTTTTGGGTTTGCCTTATATATGTCGTTATGCTGCCGAATTTTCGGTAGCACAACAGCGGAAGTGGGGCTAAGCTTAGTAGAACCTCCCTTGATTAGACTAAGCTTAGTAGAATCCCTCGATACGTTACGCTCGATGGTCGTACGTATGAAAAGGACAAGATCACCTAGAATAGGAGCCTTAGATGTGATTGAGGGCCACAGGTAGACTTAACAAAACATTAAGCCTTATGAATGGCTAGGGTCTTTTCCTTCCCCACCTTAGG
Source organism: Luffa acutangula (assembly GCA_036850905.1). Classification (NCBI taxonomy): domain Eukaryota; kingdom Viridiplantae; phylum Streptophyta; class Magnoliopsida; order Cucurbitales; family Cucurbitaceae; genus Luffa; species Luffa acutangula. The sequence goes on along the minus strand of JAZFAW010000014.1, from coordinate 4,460,319 downwards.
ATACTGATGGATCATAACTACAGGCACGAGATCGTGCACTCTATCAGTGACTGGTAGAGCTTACTTTTCTAGCACGGGATCGTGCATTCCATCAGGACGGTGTCGAGCTAGGCACAGGATTGTGCGCCAGATGGCATTCGAGCATGATTCACGCCTAGATTGCTGCACCGTACTTTGAGTTATGGTTCAGGGGTGTTGTGTAGTGATAGGTGTAGTTCTGCTAGAGGTTGGCAGCTAGTCCCTAGTTCACTCGCCTTACTTGACTGACCTACACAGTACCATAGTTGGCACAGGTTGGGGACAAGAACCACTCTAGGGAGATCATTACCTGCACCCAAATATGGCCCTGGGGTTAGAAACCCAAATTGATGTTTCCAGATAGTTCCTATGTCATAGAGACCCGGAAACTAAGTTTCATGTTACCGTATTTTATGATTAACATATTCAACTCTTAAGTGGGCTACTTACTGAGTATATTCTTATATATTCACCCATGCTACTCGACTTTCCTTTTCAGGTGGTACTTGATGACATCAGGCGAGTGGCGAGGGCAGTGACTTGGTGAGGCTATGGGATGCAGCTGCAAATCATGTACCTAGGAGTCTAGGACCGAGTTTTCTAATTTTGTGTCTTCAGATGTTTTTAAATATTCAATTTTATGAAAATTGTCTATCAGTGCTTTGACTGTTCCTTTATTGTAAACGACTTTTGCTTTTGGGCCCAGTTTATTAAATAAAAGTTTTTTAATTATAGTCTCTTCCGCTTTAAAGTTTACAAAGTTTTACATTCTCATGCATGTAGTAGCGACCCCTTTGTATGTTTTTAATTCCTTTTTAGTCGGGTCGTTACACTGTAGGTCCATTAGGTGCTAGCTCATATCGGAATAAAGCTTAGAACAATAAGATAGGAAACTTTGAATCGTTCAAAATCGGGAAAGGGAATTATTGTCAATTATATTTTATATTATTGACACAATAATTTAATTGTTAATTAAATTATTAATTGAGAGATAAAATTATTTAAATATGTATTAAATACTATATACATGAATAAAGATTCATGATGAGTGGATTGCATTAGGTAAGATTGATTAATTTGATTAATCACATGAAATTTATTGATAATTTATTTCAAATCAATTACTAAATTAAAATAAATTTGGAATTGGATTTAAATTAAAATGCAAGACAAAATTTGATCTTGGATCAAATTAGAGATAGTGGAATTTCATGGAATCCCACTCTTGCATGATAATTGAAAGTGGAATTACAACACATTCATGCATTCTTGCATGTAATATCACAAGAACACCTAGAATCCACTTTGTCTTGGCTCTTCATCATGTGTCCTTTTTCTTGAAACTCCATGGTACATGAATTTTCTCTATGAGTAGATGCTAAATCAGATTGAGAGCTAAGGGAGTCATTTTCTTACTGTTATGTTGCTGGAATTGTGCCTCAAATTCACTCACCTAAAAGAATCTCTCTAGAGTTTGATACTTCAAGCATCCCTTTTCCAATCCCTATCTCTATAGACTCCCGAAAGTCGTTCTTGACTCGGAGAACAGTAGGGAAGACATTAACGGTAGTCCTAAGTTGATTGGAGAACAAAGGAATCCACGGAGGTCCATCCATTGAGCTGAAAAAGGTTGGTTCTTCTATACTCTCTGTTTCTGGATGTTTAGAACATGCATGCTTTAGGAGTAAAATTGATGTTGTTAAGTGCCTTCAATTTGATCTTCAATTGCTTCCAAATTTGTTATATGAACACCTTCAAATAAGTAATTGTTCGTGATAAGGCCTTAAAAGAAACTTATAGTTGAAAAGAAAGAGGAATAGAGTCTCATTAGTAAGCTTGAACCATTTTGTATGTGATTGCATGTCCTGACCCCGGTAGTGAGGTTACTTACTGAGTATTTTAAATACTCATTCTTTCCATACATGTTTTTTTCAAGTAAAGGCAAGGGCGCGTGATTGCGATGGATGATGGATCTGTTAGGTGGCCATGGGGAGACTGAAACTCACGGATTTCTAAATTTTCCTACCGCTTTTAAGAACTGTGTTTATTCGTTTATTTCTTTTAAAAACCTTGTTGAGGATTTTTTAGGCCATGAAAAACTGTGAGCTTTAATTTATTTTCGCTATTTAATTGTCTCCTTTAAAGTTTTGGGATCCCACATAAAAGTTTTTTTTTTCTTTTTAATTTTCCTTTGAGGTTTTGACATGTTTTTATACATTTGATAATGTTGTCTTCAAAAGGCCTCAATAGCATGCATGTGGTAGCGATCCCGAATAGGTTCTTGTTAGGAGTCGAGTCGTTACAGTTGGTATCAGAGCCCAGTTAAGGGTTTTGTAGACTTCTTACATCGTAAGCTTATATGTTCCCATGGCTAAATAACAAGATTCTCATCATCGCCAGGTATGCCCTTGTAATAAACTATGTTTCAAATAATTATATGTTTATGTAATTATTTTTCCATGAGATGCATTATTACTCTTGCCATTTAATTTTCGGTTAGATAATTAAATAGGCTTAGTATGCGTGTAGAAACTTGAAAGAATGCCTCCACGTGGACAAGGGCGAGGACGAGGATGCAAACGTTGTCGTGGTAGGGGTGGTAGAGGCCAGGCACCCCCGAAGAAAGTAGATCCTCCTATGGATCAGCATGTAGAGGGTCTCCTTGAAGATCAAGCTCCTGCACAGCCTGCACCTCCAGCGCAGGCGCAGACAGTCACTCTGACGCTAGAGCCTCTTCAGGCACTTATGAATAATGTCGTTGCCAACCAGATGCCCCAAGCAAACCAGAATGAGAACCAAGGTCAGACGTGTTGGGTTTTATGCCCTAAAACTCGTAGATAGTGAATGTAAACAAATTGTATACTTGTTTCAATAAAGTGTTATTGAGTTTCTACAATAAAGTGTTATTGTTAAATATTGCATAATTTGACCCAAATCCAATAAACTAAGATCCAAGGTTATTTGTATGTAACTTGAATTAGTATGTGGGGACATACGGGGATCGATGTTCAAGTAACAACCAAAATGATTTTAGTTCTTTGCATACAAGTTTAGATTGTCTTTGTTATTTTAATTCTTTGAATAAAAGTTTAGATTGTGGTAGGAAAGATTGACCACCTTGACCACGCTCTGTCTAAATGTACTTCTAAATCTAAGTAGCAAATAGGTTAACGTTATGATTATACGCATGCGTCCCTAGAACTAAATGATTTAATCAATTGTAATTGTGGTTTGTTGCCCATTGCATGTGAATTAATTCGGCTAGATCCCAATGCGGTTTAGATTAGTTAATATGCATATTAATTAATTTAAACTAGAATCAAACTTAGCGTGTGCATGTTTGTGATAGTTGGATCATGACTCTTGGTTTGTTGCCGGAGTACGCCGGACTTACATAGTAAATTAAAATCAATTGATAATCGATGAATGAAATTAATCAAACTTAACACCGAGTTCAACCCCGATTACAGTGATCCTCGTGGTAAGATCAACTAACCTCACCTTTACTTTCCTTGCATTTAATTTTCCTTATTTATTTTCCCGCCTTTACTTTATGTCTTAATCCTTTTTATTACAAAACCCCCTTTTTGGTTACCTAAAAAACATAAAAGAATTTAGAAGTAAACCAATTGTTCCCTGTGATCGACCCCGACCACTACTGCTACAAGTTAGCTTTAGGAATCGTGGATTATAAATTTATTTGACAAGAGACCGCTGACAATCTCTTCCGTCACCGACATAGATTACACATGCATGCAACCTCTAACCCAATAGTTGTTATGAGCGACCATCTCCTATAACACCAAATACACTCTCTCGAGCCCTTTCTCCTATATCACCTTTATGGGAATCGATATTGTTTGTCTCTTTCAGTATCAAACTCACATAGCATGCAAATTCTAAATGATCATGTTAAACTCAGCCAGATTAGAATGATAATCAATAAAGGATGACTTGCATAAAATATAACTTAGGCAAATAAACAACTTTCAAGCCATTTAAACCATAATGGAATTTACTATATCGAACCCCTCAATGGAATTTAGCTACGCATGATGGAATATAAACCAAACAAATAACTTTCCATTGAAATAATGAATCAGAAGTACAGAAACAATGAAAAGAAACAAGTGTTGGAAAATTAAAGTGTAGTAGCTAAAACTAGGGTTTTTCAATTTATCCAGTCCCTCTAGAGTTCTCACGACACTCTACTCTCTTTTTACAAGGTGGACATAGGGTGAAATCTCTACAAACACTAAGGTTTGATGTCTAACTAAGGTTAGAATTTCGTGTTCTAGCAAGGACCTCAGGCATCCCTACTCATGGGCGACTAATAGGGTTCTGTCACCACCATCTTATTCCCAGTGAGTTCTACTTGAATTTGCTTTCGAATCATGACCTTTTATAACGTGGGGAGTGGTTGAGAAGTCACAAAAATAGTGCTTGCAGGTAGCCCAGGCGATTTCGGAGTCAAAACAGCTGATTAGGTGCGAAAATTTCTCGTTCAAAACGACACGTGACAGACTCGAAACTGTCTGCGTCTGCACAGAAATGCGGTTGCATTTCAATTTGGCCTTGGGTGAAATACGGTTGCATTTCTGGAAAATTTCCTGTTTTCTCTGTTTTCGTCAAAACACCAAAATGAGTTCTTTTAAGCACAAATATGTATAATTTTGACACACATGACTCTCAAAGTCCTACCTCATCAACTTTAACACCTTTTAAGCTCAGGATTAGTGATTTTGATCTAAAACATACAAGTTTCACAAGAACATGAGCTAAATATAAGGGCTAAATAGGTATACTTTTTGGCACTTATCAGTTAGAAACTCGAATGAATGTTTCCAATTAGGCCCCTATGATGTTAAGACCCAACTCCAAGTTTCATGCTATCAGATTTCATGTCATCAGATCTCATGTTATCAGTTTCAGCCCTTAAGTGTGTTACTTACTAAGTATATTCTTATATATTAACCCATGTTACATGACTTTCCTTTCTTAGGTGGTACTTGATAAAATCAGGCGAGTGGTGAGGGCAGTGACTTGGCCAGGTTATGGAATGCAGTTGCAAATTATGTCTCATGAAGTTTAGGACCGAGTTTCCTAGTTTCATGCTTTAGACTTTTTCAAAATTTCAACTTTGCGAAATTTGTTTACCATGTCTTTGGTTATTCTGTTATTGTAAAATGACTCAGTTTATTAAATAAAAGATTTTACTTTTGGTCTCTAATGCTTTAAAGTTTCAAGAGTTTTACATTTTCATGCATGTAGTAGCGACCTTCAACATGTTTTGAGCTCCCTTTTAGTCGGGTCGTTACAGTTGGTATCAGAGCCCAACTTTTTAGGTTTTATAGGCTCGCTTACATCGTAAGCATCAGATTTCCCTATAGCCAAGCTCAAGTAAGCACGCCTTGTCGTTCGCCAGATATGTTAGTACCGAGTAGGAAGGAATTTTAAGGATGATGATCTATGTTATGCATGTGAACCTTAATAAGTTAATTACAGTTTCTTGGGTTAACATGAGCTTGTCCTCATTATTTGTAGCATGAATGATTCTTTTTTTTTTAGCTTGTCCTTGAGATACCTCATATATGATAAGCATTGCCCCCCAAATGAAGAGGTTCATCAGGACAAGGACGAGGTCATGATAAGGGTGGTACAGGACAAGCACTAATCAGAACAGATAGACTTTCTCATGGACCCTAAGGTGAGCAATCAACCAATAGGTTGGATGCTCAATGATCGAATATGACCAAAAACTTGATACTGTGGGCCTAATTATGCAATCTTGAGGTAGGATTAGTCATCCCAATTTTATTTTCCTTCAATTTTATTTTCTTGCATTTTAAATTCATGCAATTTAATCGCCTTCACCAATCTCCCCCCTTCTCCCGTTTGGCTACCTAAAATATAAAAAGAACCTAGAAATAAAGTGACAGTTCCCTATGTTCAACTTCGACCACTATTTCTACAGTCTAGCTAGCTTTAGGAATCGATGCTTAAAAATTTAATTTGATTACGATCTTCCACAAATCTTACACATCAACATTAAAGGGTTAAAGGATGTGTGAAGGGGAGGTCTGAAACTAGGTATTTTTTTGGTAACAAGGTGGAGTTAAGCCATAAGGACACATATAAAACTTAAAGAGAGTGTTGTTACATCTTACCCGTTGATAAAAGTTAAAAGTTGGGGGAGGGGGGGGGGAGTGGGTATTGGGCTCTATATAGCTCTGCCACTGTCAGTATATAAATGTAATTTGATAATCCCTTGACAATCTCGTATCAAGGTGGCATTCGTGCTTTTGGTGCAACGGTAGGTAAATTATGTAGTATATTGAATATATTTAAGGAGGAAAGCTCGATTTTAAGATGCAAATGAAAAAATGTGGTAATAATGTGTTTTTGAAGTTTGTTTATCAGTTGTGACGATAATTACAAAAAAATTCACTTTTTCAATATTTGTGTTTTATACAAGGAAACAAAAACTAAAAAATTTACTCATATATGATGATTGACAACACATTAATTAGGTAAAATTTATTGGTCTTTAATACGACCTTTCAGTGTCATCTATCCAAATAAGTATGGTGATCAAAACTACTTGATACATGAAATAATTGATAGCGCGCATAAGAAGCTATATTTTTCGATATATTTTAGTTAGTCTTTGAGTGATTTTGGGCCAATTTAATGCACTTTAATGTTCTTTTTGTAGGAATTTATTATTGGAGCCAAAATGGAGAAATTGGAGATAATGGGGTGTTCGGGCACTAAAAAGAAGCAAAGAAAATGAAAAGGAAATAATTTGGAGTTGCCCAACCCGAGAAGGCATTAGGCGTGAATATGGGACAACATCTCGACGCTCCAACATTTTCCTATTCTATTTTTCGCTGCAAACGCACAGCGTCGAGACGCTATGCTATAGCATCTCGACGCTGCACAAATTTTTTCTATAAATATGAAGTGATTTTGGTCGGCCAAGGGGAGTCCATTTGGTTAGATTTTAGCCCTAATTTCGACTGGAGACCTTTGGTGGGAGCTGAAGCAAGGCCAAGGAGCGAGAATCAAGCGAGAAGACGTGGAGATCGGGACGGAGACTTGCGGTGTCGATGGATTCGAGTTTTCCTTTCTCTTTCCCTTACCTCTTGTTGATTTTATGGTTTTTCTTTCAATTGGTGTTTGTAGTTTTATGACTATGAATTGCTCGTTGTTTGTCTTAGGGTTTGATATAGTTGTTTTAGTTTGTTGTATTGATTTTTGGTATGAAAGTGTTTTTATTTTATTCATGCAATTTTGTTTAATGCTTTCAATTACTTGATCACTAATTGGATGATTTGGGTGTTGAATCTTTCTCGGGAGAGGGGGTTTGGCCTAGACTCACTTATTTAATTTTTTTTTGATACATTCCAATCAATAAAATAGAAGGACCAACACACTAAGCAGGCAACCAGATGGACTAAACTGTTACACCGCTAACAAACCCATTACACAATAACCATCATAAGCCCAGACTAGCAACCAGTTCTGCTCCCTCCTGTACTATTTCACCTCAAGTCAGCCCCCATCATCGCTCGCTAGGCCTGAGAGGTCACAAACAAAATAGCACAGGAAATAACACACACAACAAACTCACTCCACACCCCAGAGAAACCTGTCTGGACACCCCAACCTGCACCCTGATAAAACCAATCAAACATAGAGCTATATTTAATAAAATGGCAAGAATTCAGAAGCTGAAAATTATCACATCAAGTCTGTACGCTCCGAATGCAAAACCTTATGCCTGAGAGAAGAGCTAAAGCATGCTAACAAATTCAGGAACAAATCAAGTTAACTCCACGAAAGCTCCCGTGCATGCAAGTGCAAAGCCTCACCTAAAGCATCCCCTACAAGCCCAAGAAAGGCTTATAACCTCCTCCACCCATCTTCCCCCTACACTGGCACTAAGGCCTCGCAATGAAGCTAAAAGGCGCAAAAAAGGGTGATCTCAAAACCTAGGGCCTGCAAGAGAAAACAAATCATTTACTACTTTTACCACTCTAAATGTGGGGTACTAGCTTTCGCGCTACAATGTAGGGACCCATAACCCGGGTTTTACCCTTGGTTGGCCTAACTGAACACACTGCAGGCAGCTCTTTTTGCCCTCTTTGTCTGACGCTTTCAACATGCTTTTATTGCGGAACAGGAACATGTTTAAGAGTCCCAATGCATGCCCACGCCTCGTTTTACCACTCATACTCTAGCAGGTCTTACAATTCATTCTCTTCTCATTTTCTTTTCTTTCTTTTCTTTTTTCAGCCTATTCTTTCCTTTTTTGATCTACTCTTTTTCTTTTGATTTCTTTCCTTTTGTGTAACGCCCCAGGTTCTCTAACCTCTAGCCTAGCGGCGCTACTACTTACTCTAGACTCTTAAGCATTTAGGACAACTCTTTAAACCGAATGTACCGAAAATTTCAGCAGCATAACGGCGTAAAACTGGTTATCCCAAAATTTTAAAACACCTGATAAAGACTTTTAAACACTTCCAAATATACAAAGAAAGCCAAACTCCACCAACTTCAGCCAGAATTTCACAACCTACCTCCTCTAGACAAGACATGCCTCAAGGCCACATCAGAAAACTAAAATCATGCTTTACCATAACATGCAACAAAATGAAAATCATGCAGCGGAACTTAACGACATTTAAAGGAAAGCTAGACCACTAGCTAAAACATTTATTAGACTTAACCAAAACGAACAAGTCTAGTTTACAAACTCGAAAACTAAACCTTCCTTAGGTGAATCCCTCACCATCACAGAACTACAAATTTAAATAGCTCAAACTATCTACTAAAGCAACTAGAAAACATAACAACAGAAACCAACACCCTAGGAATGTTTCCTCGCAGTTCTCCTCCTCGCCACCAAGGTCCGGATCATCCTCGATACCTGCAACATCTAAAATGTTGGGGGGAAGGTGGGGAAGGGGGTATTAGTACAACCGCAGTACTGGTTAGTAGCTCACACGAGCTAGATCACAAGCATCAAACAAGGACAACAACATGTTTCTCACACGCATACATCATGCTTCCAAAAGCAATAAAAACTCATCACACGCATATATCATGCTTCCAAAAGCAATAAAAACTCATCATGCTCTCAAAGCAATAAACCAACAACATGCTCACAAGCACCAAAACCACATCATGCATATGCCTCACACACTATGCACCCACACTATACTAAACCACACATGATTTACGCGTCATGCTCCGCACCTAACACATGAATTACGCGCCATGCTGTGCAAACCAACACATGCATTACGCGCCACGCTACGCAAATCCGTTCGCATGCATTACGCGCCATGTTATGCAAAACCACTCGCATGCATTACGCGCCATGCTACGCAACCACTCGAATGCATTACGCGTCATGCTACGCTAAACCAAACACGTGAATTACGCGCCACGCTGCGCACCTACACATGAGTTACGCGTCATGCAACGCTACCGCTAGACTTATGCTACACTTCCCGTGACACAACCTAGCCTAACCAACATGCTTGACTCCAAACACAACATGCTTAAACAACAATCACAACTCACAGTCATTTTTCATGCTTATCACAAAAACACACATGCTTATCCCAAGCACTGAACAAGATAAGCTCATCTCAAGCATTTCAGAACAAGTACAAACAACAGAACGTGTTCCACACAAGCACCTCAGTACATTTATATAGAACAAAACATGCTTTACACACGAACAAGGATAACCATAAACAAACGTCGTGCTTCACACAATCAAACAAGATCGAGCAAGTAGAAACTACTTACAAAACACGCTTCCAAATACCAACGAGGCAACACATGTACCAAGCTCCACAAGCACCTCAAACTACAACAAAAAATGCTACCATAAAAGACTAAACTAAGAGGAAACGACCTAATAAGCTACTAGGGGCCAAAACCACTTTACCCAGCTCATTTCTTTGTTGGACAACCTTTAAACGTACCCCAAAATGAAAACCCAAAACCTTTAGACCATGGGCAACCATGTCTAAGGCACAACGGGCAATGGGTGTTCGCCAAACGGCTCCAGATAAGGCTTTTCAGCCGCTGGACAGCAACTAAACGACCCACCTAAAGCACACTAAGAACTCCTAAGGACCGAGCACGCTACTAAGACTAAGGCAATTAATGGAGGCCTACTCTAGCATGCTTTTTAAGCAACAAACAGCAGGGAAAAGCTCATTACCCCATGCTTCAAGAACCTATAAGGGTTGGGAAACACACTAAGGCAACGAGACTTAATGGGCATTTGAAAACTACATGCTTCTAGCCAAAACAACCACGATAACTCACTTAAAAACATGCTCTAGGACCTTTAAGGGTTGGGGCAACACCTAAGAACCTAGCTATGCAATGGGTAACCTCAAAATCAAGATTCCAAGGCTAACATGGCTAATGGACAGCAACCTACAATGCTAAAAGCGAAGGGACAACAAGGAACCTTACCAAACGGACTCGCTTTCGCGCTAGATGGGTAATACAAACCTCTAACGATGCGCTAGAATAGTCCTTGGGCAGTGGGTATCCAAGTAGAGGTGTTTCGAACTTAATCGAACACTTAGACGGCGCTGAAAATCAGAAAATCAAACCAAACTCAATTTTCCAGCACCTATTACTAATGGGCATTCTTCTTAAAGCACTAAACAAGAATGGGTAAGGTCCAAAACATATCGGGGACGCTAAACGACACCAACAACAACGAGGAATGCTGCTGGACAGAGGCGGAATCGGCTGAAACGAGGTCGACGGGACTCCAAATCGCCAAGCACGCGAGATTTATCAACACTAAACCAAGAGAAACCTTAGATCGACCTTAAACCACAGGGAAAAGGAAAGGAAAAAGGCTTACCCACGATTTCTAAGGCTGAAACGCGGAGGCGACGGTGCTTCAAGTTGCTGTCCGTGCGAGATCTAACCAATACAGACATGAGGGAGTTAGATCGGGCCTTAAAACACCTAGATCGAGAGGAAAGAGACTTACCCACGATCTTTCTTGGCCAAAAACGCAAGGAATAGAGAGAGGGGGCCACAAATCTAAAACCCACGGCAGCGACACGAGCAAGCGACGGTGGCACGATCTGAGTGACAGCGGCAAGGGCAGCGGCGGCAGCTGCAGATCTAGGCAGCGGCACTCGGGCTGCGACGGAGGGAGAGAGACCGACGGGGAAGGGAGAGACGACGCAGAGAGAGAGATCTCACGGAGAGAGCTTGCGAAGGGAGAGTGGTTGCGCGATTCGACGGTGGCAGCGGCGGCTGAGCGGAGACGCGCGACTCCAGACGGCGGCGACGCGACAGCAGCGGTGAGGGAAGGCGGCGGCGTCGTGAACTCGGCTTGGGGGGGGGGCTGCCTCACGCAAGAATGAAAGAGATGGAGAGGGGAAAAGGAAAGCTAGGGCTTTTTCCTTATTTTTACTATTTCTTAGAGTTTCTTTTCTAAAACCCATTATTCAGCGTAAACTAAATTATAACGCTGAGATTCTTCAACTGAATACAAACCACGCTAACAACCTATAGGGAGGGATTTTAAAACACGCTAATTTCCCTAGACACCTTAGTATATAATTAAATCCCTAAGTTCAAGCCAAAATAGAGTTTATATTCTCTTTCAACTCTAAACTCGGGATTTAAATACACCCTAGCGCACGGGGCGTTACATTTTCCTTTTTAACCTAGGTCAAGTGATAGCGAGCATAGCTAGCTACTTTTACTTATTTAATTGAGCTAGTCTTTTATGATGTTTGGGCCATTTTACTGTGCTTAATTGTTTATTTTGTAGGAAAGCGTTGATTTGAGTTAAAACGTGGAATAAGAATTAATCTGGTGTTCGGGACGTGAAAAGATGCCAAAGAACCAAAAAGATTCAAGTAATAAGGAGCCAAGAATGGGCATTCTGCCCATTAGCGTCGAGACGCCACTCTTGGAGCGTCTCGACGCTACGTTTCCTTAATGAGAAGATGCGGCAGACCCACAGCGTCTCGACGCTGTGATAGGAAGCGTCCCGACGCTATCGTTTTTCCTTTTCAGACACGCGCGTAAAAGGCGCTGTCTTAATAGCGTCTCGACGCTACGACGAAAATCTGCTATATAAGCTTAGTTTCGGCTAGGTTTTGGGGACTTTCGATTGGAGGACTTTTGGAGCCGACATTAGAGCAGAAAGAGGACAGAATTGAGCTGAAGCAAAGGGGATTAGTTGGAAATCAACCCATTGTTCGTGGGGATCGTGACGGGGACGTTCGGTCTCGGCCTACAACGAGTCTATTTCTCTTTTCCCTTACTTTAGATAGTTTTTATGGCTTATTTAGACTTAGTTTATATTGTAATGAGGATTATGTGTAGCTAAGTTAATTCTTAGGGATTGATGTAGCCGTTGGGCACGTTTTGGATTGATTTACGGTATTTATGTTATTGATGTCATTTATGCATATGTTGTATGCTTAATGCTTTCGATTTACTGGCCATAAATTGATTGATGTGTATATTTGAATCTAACTCGGGAGAGAGGATTTAAATTAGTAATCAATATGCATAACTAGAATTTAGCTAAAAATCGGGAGATTAAGGTTAATTCTAGAAATTGTTATAAAGGTTAGCCTTATTGCCTTGTATGTTTATTGAATTTAGATAGGGATATCGGGTTCAATTGCATATCAGAGAATCATGTATGCTCGGGAGAGATATGTGTGATTTTAGTTGCCAAGATTTATGAATCATAGCATGTGTTAATCCGTTTATTAATCCATAACTCCAATTGGTGAAATCAATTCCCTAAGACCAATTATTCCCATTTGATTGTCACTTTTTACTTTAGTTTTGTGTTGATTAATTCATATTCTCATTCTATTCGATTCCTTAAATAAAATTGGCCAAGAGTATTTTCGATAATTAAAATTTGGCTAGACACCAATCCAGAGGACGACATTCGATTTCAAAATCACTATATTATTACTTGACCCGTACACTTGCGGTTAACAAATTGCGCATCAAGTTTTTGGCGCCGTTGCCGGGGATTGGCATATTTAGTCAATTTTAATATTGAAGAAAAATTGTCCGGTCTTAGTTTAGGGTGTATTCTATTTTGTTGCTATTTTTGTTATTTTTGTTTTTAGGTAGATTGCATTTTTCCTTTATTGTTTTTCTTTTCCATTCTTAAATTTTTCCATATTTAGATTTTTCCATATTTGTTTGAATTTTCCATTGATAGATTTTTAGTTTTTCCTTTTTAGATTAGTTTTTCCTTATTTGTTAGTTTTTTTTTCCTAATTTGTTTTATTTCCTTTTCTTTGCCTTTTTAGGTTAGTGTAGTCGGTGTATGCGAAAGGGTAGGGAATTGGCCTTAGTTCCCTTAGATCCAGAGATCGAAAGAACTTTCAATAGACTTCGAAGGGAAAATCAAGAAAACATCCAAATGGCCAATCCTAATCCTGAAGAACCTAAGCCCATCAGGGACTATTTTCAGCCGATCTTTCACGAGCAACAGTCGGAGATTGTCTATGCCCCAATTAATGCTAATAATTTTGAGTTGAAAACAGGTCTCATCCAGATGGCTCGAGATTGCGCTTACAGAGGATCGCCCATGGAGGATCCAAATTCTCATCTGAAATCCTTCCTAGACATCTGTGGGACGGTAAAATTAAATGGTGTTTCTGAAGATGCCATTCGCTTACGTTTGTTTCCTTTTTCGTTGCAGGACAAAGCAAGGGACTGGTTACAATCTATTCCACCTGGGAGCATTACCACTTGGGATGCTTTGGTCCAGGCATTCTTAAAGAAATTCTTTCCTCCTGCCAAGACGGTCAAGCTGAGGACCGAAATTGGGACATTCCAGCAACAATTCGATGAGCAGCTGTTCGAGGCTTGGGAGAGATTTAAAGAGCTGCTAAGGAAGTGCCCTCAGCACGGATACCCTGACTGGCTCCAGGTTCAGTTATTTTATAATGGTTTAACTCCTAGCACAAAAACTATTGTTGATGCAGCTGCATGTGGGACTCTGTTGTCCAAGACTGTTGAGAGTGCTAGGACTTTGTTAGAGGATATGGCCACCAATAGCTATCAGTGGCCATCTGAGCGGTCAGGACCCAAAAAGATTACTGCTGGAGTGTTCGAGGTTGACAACGTAAGTGCACTTCAGGCTCAGATGTCTTCCTTGGCTAATGCATCTTTAAAGTTTTCAGGTTCAGAGAATGCTCAATCAATTGAGTCTGCAGCTGCCCTTGCATCCCAGACTCAGGGGGAAAATCTCGAGCAGGTTCAGTATGTTTCGAATTATAATTCTAGAGGGTATAATAATAATTCCACACCTACACATTATCACCCTAGCAATAGAAATCATGAGAATTTTTCATATGCTAATAATAAGAATGTTTTGAATCCTCTTGGCTTCACTCCTCAAAGTTAAGAAAATAAGAAATCTTTAGAAGACCTTGTTGGAGCTTTTATTGCAGAATCAAGTAACAGGTCAAATAAGCTTGAGGAGGCCGTGATTGCAATAAACACTACTGTCAACGGTCATTCTGCAGCAATCAAGAATATAGAGACTCAACTGGGACAACTGGTAAGTGTTGTCAACTCTATGAATAAAGGTAAAGCCCCAGTTGAACAGGAGAAATCTTCATTGGAGTTCTGCAAGGCCGTGTCTGTGCATCACGAGGAGGAGATTCAATTAGCTGAGGAGGACGAGACTACTGAACCAGAGGAACTCACAGGAGGAGTTGAAGAAGGCACCACCTCAAACGAAGCTGAAAAGCTTAATCCTGAGCCTTCTATCCCTTCTCCTACTGTTTTAATTCCTAAATCAAAGAAAAAGAAAAATTCTAAAGTTAAGTTTGAAAAATTTTTAGATGCTTTTATGGGTTTGCATGTTAATATTCCTTTTTCAGAAGCCTTGGAGCAGATGCCTCACTACAGAAAATTCATGAAGGAATGGCTCAACAAGAAGAAAAAGGAAAAGCAGTTGGAGACTGTATATTTAACATCAACGTGCAGTGCTCGTGTCCAACAGGGAGTACCAGAGAAATTGTCTGACCCAGGGAGTTTTACTATTCCTTGTAATTTTGGTACTTATTCTTGTAGAGCACTATGTGATCTAGGGGCCAGCATAAATATTATTCCATTATCTCTATGTAAGAAGCTTAACATAGGAGACATAAAATCTACTTCTGTTAGACTTCAGTTGGCTGACCAGTCTGTGGTTAGTCCATATGGGATGGTTGAGAATATTCTGATTAAAGTAGGTAGATTTTTCCTTCCTATTGATTTCTTTGTCCTAGATATTAAAGAGAATCCTGCTATGCCTATCATATTAGGGAGACCATTCCTTGCTACAGGGAGGGTTATAATTGATATTGAACGCAGGGAGCTAATCATAAGAGTCCAACAGGAGAAGGAAGTTTTAAAAGCTTTTGAGGACCCCAAGAACACATCAGATTCAATGATGGTGGGCTATAGGAGAGGTGCTAAGAAGAGCACTAGTGATGGAAATTCTGACAGGAGACCACCCTGATGCATAGTTGGTCAACACGTCGAGCTAAAGACGTTAAACAAGCGCTTATGGGAGGCAACCCAAGTGAGTTAGTTATTTCTTTATTTTGAGTTTTATTTTTTTTGTTTGTGTCTGTTTTGTAGGTCTTGTTTTCTTTCTCTCCTTTGCTTTCAAGCTTTCAAGAGTCCAAGCATTCAGTCAAGAAGCTATCACCATTCCAGGGCAGTATTGTTCACTCCTTTCATTCGTTTATTGTTCTCATGCTTGTTTATGCTTTATTTTCGTTATACATTGAGGACAATGCATATTTTAAGTTTGGGGGTGGATTAGCATGTTTGTGGAGCCCTTGAGCATCTGAGTTCGGGCTATAGTTTTGAGCTTTCTTGAATTATGCATATGGTTGTTTTCTAGATGCTACTTTTGCATGATGATGATGTCCTAGGATAGACGTTCTTGTCAATTTTCAAGCTTGTGATGAGTTGTAAGCATGAGTGCCCAAAAGGGGAGACTTTTTAAAATTTTTCTAGGAGATGACTTGCATGAGTAGAGTATTTGTCTTGGCTAGATTTGGATTTGAATGCTTAGGAGCGAATTATTGGGTTCATATGCTTGTTGTCACCTCGATAGGTGTAGGGTAGAGCTAAAGAGTTAATTTTTTGCAAATTAGCATGTTTGATCTGGCTTAGGAGAAAAGAAAAGAATATCTGTTTATCATGTTCATAACGAAAAATCATTCTTGTTGTTACTGTTGAAAAAAAATTATAATGCCATGGCTTGTGCACAATATGCAATGGTTAATAAAGTTTAAGGCAAAAAGAGCTACCCCTCTTGTGATCAGTTAGGCCAACTAGAGAAAACTCAGGTTAAGGGTCCCTGCAATAGGTGTGTGAAAGCTAGTGCCACATATAAATGCTTAATTCAATTGTTAATTATAAGCACCTAAGTATGGAGATAAACAAACTAATTTGTTCCATTAACTCATTAGTGAAACCTTAGTGCCAGTGTAGAGGGAAGATGAGCTGAGAGTTTAATAAATCAATCCCGGGCTAGTAGAGTCTGATCTTGTTGAGTTAGATCTCGCTTGTGCAAGTTAATTTTGGAAAAATTTTAATTTGTCTCCCTCATTGGTCCTTGTGTGCATGATTCTTGCTTGCTTGACTATTGACTTTTGAGCCTTGAGGATTGAGTTATGATTGTTGCATCCATTCTTCCATTGTATGTTTGATTTGTAGTTTGCTCGAGGACTAGCAAAAGCTTAAGTTTGGGGGTATTTGATAGCAAGCATAGCTAGCTACTTTTACTTATTTAATTGAGCTAGTCTTTTATGATGTTTGGTCCATTTTACTGTGCTTAATTGTTTATTTTGTAGGAAAGCGTTGATTTGAGTTAAAACGTGGAATAAGAATTAATCGGGTGTTCGGGACGTGAAAAGATGCCAAAGAACCAAAAAGATTCAAGTAACAAGGAGCCAAGAATGGGCATTCTGCCCATTAGCGTCGAGACGCCACTCTTGGAGCGTCTCGACGCTACGTTTCCTTAATGAGAAGATGCGGCAGACCCACAGCGTCTCGACGCTGTGATAGGAAGCGTCCCGACGCTATCGTTTTTCCTTTTCAGACACGTGCGTAAAAGGCGCTGTCTTAATAGCGTCTCGACGCTACGACGAAAATCTGCTATATAAGCTTAGTTTCGGCTAGGTTTTGGGGACTTTCGATTGGAGGACTTTTGGAGCCGACATTAGAGCAGAAAGAGGACAAAATTGAGCTGAAGCAAAGGGGATTAGTTGGAAATCAACCCATTGTTCGTGGGGATCATGACGGGGACGTTCGGTCTCGGCCTACAACGAGTCTATTTCTCTTTTCCCTTACTTTAGATAGTTTTTATGGCTTATTTAGACTTAGTTTATATTGTAATGAGGATTATGTGTAGCTAAGTTAATTCTTAGGGATTGATGTAGCCGTTGGGCACGTTTTGGATTGATTTACGGTATTTATGTTATTGATGTCATTTATGCATATGTTGTATGCTTAATGCTTTCGATTTACTGGCCATAAATTGATTGATGTGTATATTTGAATCTAACTTGGGAGAGAGGATTTAAATTAGTAATCAATATGCATAACTAGAATTTAGCTAAAAATCGGGAGATTAAGGTTAATTCTAGAAATTGTTATAAAGGTTAGCCTTATTGCCTTGTATGTTTATTGAATTTAGATAGGGATATCGGGTTCAATTGCATATGAGAGAATCATGTATGCTAGGGAGAGATATGTGTGATTTTAGTTGCCAAGATTTATGAATCATAGCATGTGTTAATCCGTTTATTAATCCATAACTCCAATTGGTGAAATCAATCCCCTAAGACCAATTATTCCCATTTGATTGTCACTTTTTACTTTAGTTTTGTGTTGATTAATTCATATTCTCATTCTATTCGATTCCTTAAATAAAATTGGCCAAGAGTATTTTCGATAATTAAAATTTGGCTAGACACCAATCCATAGGACGACATTCGATTTCAAAATCACTATATTATTACTTGACCCGTACACTTGCGGTTAGCAAATTGCGCATCATCAAGAACACACGCTAGATTGCAATAATTAGACATCCCACCCAGCCTTACACCTATTGGGGTGACAACAGATCTATAGAGCTCATAAAACAATCCAGAGCCTTCAAAACTACCTAAGGAAGAGGCCTCAAACACTCAAACAAGTCGGAGATCTCAACAGAAACTCAAGAGGCTCACCAAATAAGATATAATACTTCACTATCAACAAAAGCATAAGAGAAAGCAGAGAGCACACAAGACATCAAACATGATAATTTCAACAAAGACCCTAACCACTTAAGCTCAACAAAACCATAGATAATCAAAAGGAGAAAACAGCAGGTCCAATGCTCAGGTGCATGGCCTCAACCCAATCCAGCTGAGCAAAACAGATGCAGTGTAACAAGAGTAAAACAATAAATTAGCCTGATGCTTAGGTGCATTCAGACTTAAACCAAAGCCCACTAGCCTACACCATCTCCCACCGCCAACCTAAAACATATCATTCCTCCAGAAAAATCTAAACATGCGAAACATAAGGATAAGGAAAGGGAAACATAAAACCTTCCCTGAGATTAGGCATACTGGTTGGGGCGGCAGCTGGATCTGCTTAGACTGATCACCCTCCCCTCCTCGCCTGGGGAAACTCATGCACTCCCTCTTCAGCCAACAAGCCCAAAACACATGAAGGGCCTTCTTCCATCCACACTCGGTCACATCTGTCCTCCATTGCCAACCCTTGCCAAACGATGGGCAACGCATTTGCCTTCCCTGAACGTAAAGTTGTCGCAGATAAACCACCTTGCTGGAACACCCCTCACTGCATCCTCCACCAATATCCCCAACTCTGACACCTCCTCCCTATCCCGCTGCAACAACTTGAACACCTGCATAGAATCAGTCTCTAGTACAAAAGGTTGAGAAGCCGTCTCCACAGCAAGTCTCAGGCCGACAACAATCGCCAAACCTTCTGCAAAGTCAGCATCTCTGATATTCTCGTAGAAGGCCGTAGCTACGAAACCCACCTGCCCCCAAGAATCTCGACATACCACGCCTACACCTGCCGTTCCGCTCTCCAGACAAAATGCTGCATCAACATTCACCTTGAACCCATCACTTATTTAATTGCATGACTAAAGTTGAGCTTCTAAGTTTGTGACGGAATTTAGATTTCCTTTAGAAGTATAACAAGGACTAAACCAAATAATGTGTTGCATGCTAATAAACTTAGATAGGGATATTGGGTTTGTTGTATGCATGAGAATCAACTATGCTCGGGAGAGATATTTGTGATAAGAGTTTCCTTGGCTTGTAAAATAATTACACGATAAATTCATTCCAATTAATCAATCCTCAATCTTAATCAATGAAATCAATTCCCTAAGAGTCTTTCCATTTGATTCTCCACCTTTATTTTATGTTTTTGTCTTTAACTTTATCTTTTGCATTAAGTTTTGCTCCCTAAATAAAATTGGACAAGATTATTCACGATACTTAATTTGCTAGAAAACCAATCCAGAGGACGAAACTCATTTAATCACGAAAACACTATATTATTACTTGACTCGTACACTTGCAGTAAGCAATTCGCGCATCAATAATGTCTTTAAAAGGATTAATACACAAAGGATGATTTTGAGATATTTAAAATGTAACGCCCCGCATTTCCAGGTGCGAATAATTCTGTTAAATTTCTATTTAATTCGGAGTTTTAGTACCTGTTGGTTGCTTAAGGTTGATTATTATTTATTGTTTTTGGTGGTTGCTTGAAGTGGGTAATTTGTATTTGGGCCAAGAAATTCTTTTCCTTCGTGAATTTAATTTTAAGACTATGGCCCAATCCTTATAGAGTTCTAAGAGTCGATTTGGGCTCGAAGGGCCTTAACGGAGTCTTTAAATGTAAGAGAATGTTATATTCATTTTTAATTCTAGTCTTAAGAAAAGAGGGAGCAAGGAAACCCTAGAAGTAACCCTCTTTTCCCTCTCTTTTTCTTAGTCAGCCGCCGCCCCCCCCCCCCCCTCAAAAGAAAATCTCGTTTTTTCCTTCTCCCTTGCGCAGCCGTCCAACCCTTCCGTGAAGCTCCAGCGCCGGCCACCTCCTCCAGCCACTGCTCGAGTTCGCCGCCTGTGCACGTCGCGCTGCCGCCGTCGATCTCTTCCTTCCTCTCGCGCGTTCGTCCGCCGGTTGCAGGATTCACGAAGTCTTTCTTCCTCCCCCGCGCGCATCTCTCTCTCCCGTGGATTGCCTGTGCCGAGCCGCCATCGCCTAGGTCACTGGCCATCGTAGTTGAGCGCCGCCGCCGCGTGGATCTTCTCTCTGCTTGTTTCTGTCCGTGGTTCGTCAGATCTGTGGTTTATTTTCTCCTTTCTCTGCGTTTCAGCCTTAAAAACTCGTGGGTAAGCCGTTTTCCTCCTCCTTATAGGTTGATTAAGGACCGATCTAAGAATCCTTGCGTGGTTTTTGTTAAATCTCGCGCAGGTAGCAGTTCGGGGTCCCGTCATTCGCGATTTCGCTTCTGTCCAGTGGTGTTCGACTCCGTTCTGGGTCATTGCAGCGTCGTTTAGCGTGTTTGGTAAGTTTTCGTCGTGACCCATGCTTATTCGAATTCAAATTTGGATTACCCACTCTTGTTCGACCTTAGAATTTAGTGTCGTGGTTGGTTTCGTGTTTTTCCAGCGTTGTTCGGAGCCGTTTTGGGTTCGAAATCATCCCTGTTTGGTGACCCACCGTCCGTGGAGCCTTAAACTTGAACGCCCAGTGCTTAGGGCCTTTAAGCAAGTGGTTTTGGACCTCTTCGCTTGCTGGACAACACGTGTTCGAGGTCTTTCGGACGCTGAACGGTAAATTCCAGCATCCCTAGATCTTTTCCTCAAGTTTATTAGGTGCTCTAAGTTGTTTTCTAACCCATGGTAATTGTTGCTTGTAGTTGGAGCTCTTTAGGCTCTTCCGGTTGTTTCCATTAGTCCTTTAGGATCGTTTAGGAGCGTTAGAGCTTCCTGTAAGTAGTTCTTACTTGATGGTGTCTGTTTGACTGTGTGATGCATGCTGAGTGTTACTCACTTATTAATTACCCTCATGTTTCTTGTTTCTCTGAATATGTGCAAATATATATGTTATCGTTGAAAAACATGACTTTTGTTGCTTATGACTGGTTGCAAAGCATGATTTGTTGTTGCGTGATGAATGGTTGCAAGCATGTTGGTTCTAATTGCGTTTTTGAGTCAAGCATGAGCTAAGAGATGTGGTCACATGTATAATGCTTAGTGGGCATGATTCATGAGTCTAGAAGCATGTTGTAGGGCATATGCATTCTAGTGGATGTGAGATATAGGTCAGGGACCTAAAGTGTGAAAGAAAGGAAAGTTGGGTGAGTGTCAGTGCACCTCGGGTACAAATGGTCGAGGGGTGACACGTCACCATTGGTTTTAAGAGGAGCATCGAGGCCTTGGGTACAAATGGTCAAGGGTCGGTGTGATGAGTCTAGAAAGCATGTGTTGGGCGCCTGGGGAAGGGCCAATACTTTGCTAAGTCATCGGTGCGCCTTGGGTACAAATGGTCAAGGGGCGATGCACAATTTGAGGCCTTGGGTACAAATGGTCAAGGGTCAAACGCCGAGCTCCGTAGAGAGCATTGTGGCCCTGGGTACAAATGGTCAGGGGACAGTGCGACTCGAAGGATCAGTCTTGGAGAGCCATGTGAGGGCTAAATATGAGCGTTGAGTGAGCTCGTGGAGCTTGTGTGGTTAGCGAGTTGCATAGAGAAATGCATGAGTTATGGCTTAGAAGAGTCATTTGTTTTACTAGCATTATGAGCATGATATTATGTTTACCGCTTTTAAAAGCATGTTGTTTGCGCATGAAAAGCATGTTGTTTGTTGTTTGCTGTTTGATGGCTTCTCAGGTAGGGGCTGCTTACCAATACCTTAGCGTACTGACCCCCTCCTCTCTCCCCCCAACTACCAGATTTTGCAGGTTATGACGACTGCGTGGACCATGGTGATGCGGAGGAGACCTATGAGGAGGAACCATAGCTTGTAGCTTGTTCTTGTCCATTTATTTCTCTTGGTTTAGTTAGGGTAGATGTGCTTGTCGTTTTGAAAGATGTTGAACTTGGTTAATTCTGATTTAATTTTGTTAGTCTCTAGGTTTAGTTGCATTGTTTTAATGAACCCTATTATTTCATTCAGTTATTGGTCAATAAGTTGAATTCTAGTGTTTAATGTTATAAGCTCCGTTAACGTTATGTTTCTGATTAGTTATTAGTTGTGATTCGTGGCCTGTCTGGCTGTTAGTTCCTGCTAAGCTCTGTTGTGTTGTAGTTGATGGAGTTTGTTGAATAATGTTGTTTAGAAGTGTTTTATGCTTTGCAGGTTAAAGTAAAATTTTGGGTTAGTCCAATGTACGTCGTTATGCTGCCGAAATTTTCGGTGCTCACGGTTAGTTCTGGCTTAGGAGTTAGTAATGTCACTAGGATAGTTATTGGAAATCATGGGGCGTTACATAAAAGATCAAGAATGAAATTTAAAGTGCTATAAATATAAAAAATCAAATCAAATATTTAAGACAAATTATTATATAAGTGTTTTGAAGGAACAATAACGTTTTTATGCAATTTCTAATTTTTTTTTAATTCTAATAAATTTATTATAAATCATTTGTTACAATCATTATAGTTTATAGATTATTAATATCTTTTTTTCTTAAAAAGAAAGATCATTAATATCTTAATTTAAGATTGTCAAAAAAAAAAAAAAAAATTCTTAATTTTGAGATTCTTGATATTTTATTTGATTATATAAGATTTTTTATATTATTAGCCAATTAGAAAAGAATTAGTACACAATATTTTTGTCCATGGAAAGACAACTACAAAAACCCAAAAGATTCCAAGGGAATAACACGATTTTTTTTTTTCAAATTTTTGGGTACAACAGAAGAATAAGACTTTTTGGCATTATAATTCATTAGAGAACATTTCATTTTTACCATGTTTATGAATGCCAATAAAGAAACATGTCAAATGAGAATGTGAGAAAAGTTGAGTTCATGATAAAAATAAATAAATAAACAAAACTATTTTTCCTATAAACCAAAATCAAATAAAATGAAAAAAAAAAAAGAAGTCGTCTTATTACATTATAAAAAGTAATTGCATGAATGAATGATGACTTCAAAATTATCTATTTGAAAGAATATAAAAGAAAATTTGAGTTATCCATTTAGATTTATTTATTTTTTCGTATTTTTATGATTAAAGTGATTTCAACCTACATAAAATTATAAAATACTAATTTTACTGATCAAAATATTTTGTTAAAAATTTTATATTGTGTTTTATGGTCTAATTAATTTTTATTAATAATTTTAATAATACTTAAAACTACTTTTGAGACAATCCTTAATTGGTGTTTTCTTAGGAGTGCTCATCAAGGTAGGGCTTGGGATGAAAGCACATCATCCAAATGTTACCAAACTCACACTTGTTGAGTAAAGAATAATAGTAATCTTGTAAAATCTTTTAACTTCCAGGGAATAATGATGCCATAAAATTAATTATTTTAGGAAAAATATATTTTTGGTCTTTGAGGTCTGGGTTAGGTTTCATTTTGGTCCCTAAAATTTAAAATTCGATATTTTTGTCCTTGAGATTTGGATTTCGTATCATTTTGGTCCATCTGTCCAATTTTGTGTCTAATAGGTCAAAGGCAAATTCGAAAATTTTTAAATCAATATTATTTTTTTTAGTACATCAACATTTGGGGGTGAGGGGATTCGGACATATGACATTTTGGTCGATAGTACATGCCAATTACCGCTGAGCTAAGCTCGCATTGGCTTTAAATCAAGATCTATTACATATAAATTTTAATTTGATGTCTAATGGTACCCTAAAATTTCAATCTTGTGTCTAGTAAATATGTGAATTTTAAAAAATTTGAAAGTGTAGGGACTAAATTTGTAATTTTAAAGTTCAAGGACCAAATAGACGCAAACATCATAGCTCAAGAACTAAATTTATAATTTAAACTATTTTTTAAAGATTAAAGTATATATTGCCTACCAATATCTTTTTCACATTGTGTTGTGTTTATTTCTTATACTTTAAAAAGTTTATATTCTAATATTTAAGACCAGAATTGTCAACGCGAATATAACTCAACATTTAAAGCGTCACTAAAAAAAATGCACGTGAGAATTGATATGACTTTGAAGTTATCTACTCGGAAGTATATGAGAAAAGAGTTCAATTATGCATTTAGATTTATTTGTCTTTTGAAGTTCTATAATTAAGGTTTTTTTAATATACTTGAAATAATAATAATAAAAAAAATACTTTTACCTAACCAAGATACTCTGCAAAAATTTATATTATGCTTTATTATCTAATTAAGGAGTTTTTTACTTGACATGATTTCTTATAATAATAACCACTCTTACCTAATGAAAACAGATTGCAAAGTTTGTAATTTTAAAGTTCAAGGAGCAAATAAAAGGAGCAAATAAACGCAAACATCATAGCTCAAGGAATAAATTTATAATTTAAACTATTTTTTAAAGATTAAAGTATGTATTGCCTACCAATATCTTTTTCACATTGTGTTGTGTTTATTTCTTATACTTTAAAAAGTTTATATTCTAATATTTAAGACCAGAATTGTCAACACGAATATAACTCAACATTTAAAGCATCATTAAAAAAAATACACGTGAGAATTGATATGACTTTGAAGTTATCTACTCGGAAGTATATGAGAAAAGATTTCAATTATGCATTTAGATTTATTTGTCTTTTGAAGTTCTATAATTAAGGATTTTTTAATATACTTGAAATAATAATAAAAAAAAATACTTTTACCTAACCAAGATACTCTGCAAAAATTTATATTATGCTTTATTATCTAATTAGGGAGTTTTTTACCTGACATGATTTGCTATAATAATAACCACTCTTACCTAATGAAAATAGATTGCAAAGTTTGTAATTTTAAAGTTCAAGGACCAAATAGACGCAAACATCATAGTTGAAGGACTAAATTTATAATTTAACTATTTTTTAAAGATTAAAGTATATATTGCCTACCAATATATTTTTCACATTGTGTTGTGTTTATTTCTTATACTTTAAAAAGTTTATATTCTAATATTTAAGACCAGAATTGTCAACACGAATATAACTCAACATTTAAAGCATCATTAAAAAAAATGAACGTGAGAATTGATATGACTTTGAAGTTATCTACTCGAAAGTATATGAGAAAAGATTTCAATTATGCATTTAAATTTATTTGTCATTTGAAGTTCTATAATTAATGTTTTTTTAATATACTTGAAATAATAATAATAAAAAAAATACTTTTACCTAACCTAGATACTTTGCAAAAAATTATATTATGCTTTATTATCTAATTAAGGAGTTTTTTACCTGACATGATTTCCTATAATAATAACTACTCTTACCTAATGAAAATAGATTGCAAAGTTTTTATATTCCCCTTTCAAATGTTACCAAACGCATTCTTGATCGCTGCAGTTGCAAGAATATAAAAAATAAAAATGAAATTTGCAACCATGTCATCAGTTTTTTAATATTGTAAATACAACAAAGAAAAAGTGGGCCCAACCTAAACAGTAAAGTTGAGAAAGTAAAAAAAAAACCCCTAAAAAACACGATGGAAGTTGTGTATATTTCATGAACATAATATCCTCCGTTGACGAAGTATACACACGAGCCTTCATTAGTTGAGATGTATTTGATATATTTCATTAATAAAGAATTATATATATTAGCTTTATTTTGGAACAATATGTATGGTAAGAGATTTAAACCTCTAACATCTTTGTTGGACGTGTATCTCTTCTGCTGGTTGAACTGTGTTCATGTTGGCAAATATATCATCAGTATAGTATATATCATTTTAATAATATACTACTAATACACTAGTGATATCCTTTAAATTACATTTTTAGTGAGTATTGATATACTACTATTACACCAATGATATATTTAAAATTGTATCTTATTGATATACTTATAACAGATTTTGCATTTCACGACCTTCATAATACAACAACAATTAAAAATATATATCAACGACTTTTTTCAAAAAATAACAAGTCTACCATCGATGTATTTTACTACTCATAATCATGTATATCAATGTTATTAGTTATTTTAGTAATATAAAAAATGAGATATATCAATTCATAACAAGGATAGAAGACAAACATTTGGTTTAAAATATGTAAATAATACAACACAATTCAATAAAAAAAATTAAAAATAATAAATACAAGTAAAGAAAAGAAATCTGGTATATCAATGGTTATCCATATCAAATCCGATATATATACAATATATAATTAGTATATTAGATATATCATTGTATTCATATTCGAGTATATCAAATTTGGTATATCAGTTAACTGATATACTTTTATATTCCGTATATCAGTGAATATAAAGTATATCAGATACACTACTAATATACTATTTGATATACCAACAAGGGTACGTAAGACTGGAATAATAAAAAAATCGAAAATCAGGTTTTAATAAGTTTGCTATATTTGCAAATCTCAAAAAACATAGCTAAATTAGCAAATATCCTAATGATTTTTGCTACCCATTGCAATTTCCCCTTCTTGTTAACGAACAGAGGAATCTAATGTAAAATGTTTTATTTTCAACAAAATAAAACAATAATTATTAGGCAAATAATTGAGTTGAATAAGATAAATTTTGATTATCTTTGCTAATTTTGTAAATTACATACTCTAATTTGTCACTCTTATTAAATTTTTCATTGTCTTTTCTCATCCTTCTAACCATCATTAAAATGAACTGATAATAGAGTGCTACAAACAATAGTGTATAGAGATAGAATTCTCAAGAGTTCCAATATATACCCAATTGATAGAACCAGTTGTAAAGTTAAAGTCTAAATCTTATTTCTTTCCATGAATGTTGTTGGTGTGACATTGATCATTTTTAATTGTTTAATTTACTTGATTATTCATTGTAAAAATAAAAAATAAAAAAAATTCTTGATTATTCGCTAGTCAAATTTTAAGTATGTGGCAACCTAGGCTTCCACACATTCACTTCTTAATATTTAATCTTTCTTTAAAAAAAATTATTATTTATTGGAGAGTATAAATAGGTAGAAAGTCTAAGGAAGAAAGACAACAAAGGATTGCTTACGAGTCTCCATCGAGAGTATGATTTAAATACTTTATTTTTTTTTCATTGCAATAAACTCCAATTAGAGATTGATATTTCTAGTTCCAAGGTATTTGATAGTGTATGTGTCTTGTTATTTAGCTTTTGTATACAATCTTCAAATTAATCTATAAATCATAACAATAAAATTTTCATTTTTCCTGGTTTAATTTGTTATACGATTCTAGTTGTCTAACATGTTAATAAAGTTTCTGCCTTTATTATTTTTCACCCTTAAAATGTTATTATATATTCTTTTATATAAATTACTTCAAAATATGGACAACAAATTAAATGAAAACAAAAAAGCTACCAAATAGGTTTTTATTCTTTTAATTAGTAATAGAAAATACATAAACAAGAACTTACTGCAAAATAGGTCATCGTTTTTGTTCCCAAAAATACACAAAAATTGAATAACATGCCACAACGAGACATTTCATTGATTGTTTTTAGTAAGCTTGATTTCTATATGATTTATATATGTTAGATATATTTGAAGATGGCAGACAATGTGTTTGGCGTTCCCATCACAGACGAAACTCTAGCAAGCATGCCTGAATACTTAAACAAACCTATAACAGCTAAAGATAGAGCACATGTGGCACTTCAAATGATAAATGCTGATGGTAAAGACCAACAAGCTTGAGCACATGTAGACTATTTGAAAGCCAAATGGGGA
The DNA here is from genome assembly GCA_036850905.1 of Luffa acutangula. NCBI lineage: Eukaryota > Viridiplantae > Streptophyta > Magnoliopsida > Cucurbitales > Cucurbitaceae > Luffa > Luffa acutangula. The sequence continues at coordinate 4,432,310 of JAZFAW010000014.1, read as the reverse complement.
ACATGTGTTTCTACTCTTTGTGTAGTGTACAATGCCACTGGTTATACAATGACACATGTAGTGGATCATGATTGGCATGGTCATATTGGACCTGGTCCTTACCCAATCAAGATGGAAAATGGTCAATGGTGTGCTTTTCTTCATGTCAAAACGTCTGGGGCCATGTCGGGCTCTGAGGCCGCTGTTGTATATCGTGGCAAAAATGCTTCTGGTGTGGCGTGTGATTGGCTTCTTGCTTGGTCCAATCCATGGAATCGATTAGAATATGACAATACGGTAAGTTACTTTTTGTTCTAACCTATGCTTGGAGAGAAAGAAATTTAGTTCATAGCACGCCCTTAAAAGTTTACAAACTCGTTCTGGTGAACAAATAAAATAGTGTCATGTAGAATCTTAATGTGATATCTTAATTATTTTTTAAAGTTTAAATTATTTAATTCATACTACTATTCTTCTTCATTATGTTTATATACTTTTTATATTTTAAAAGGTCTATATATCACTGTAATTATGACAAAAATTAAAACCCTATTTATTAAATCTGTCCGTATAATGATCCAAAGTGTTTGCTCTAATTTTCCTCTTAATTAAAATTATCATTTTCTTTGAAAACCTCGTGACTATCTTCCACAACAATAAAATATATTCCACGACATTTAAATTTAAATTTCCAAAAATAGATTGTGCCATATTTGATTTAACATAGAAGGTTGATGTAACTCTTCTTTTTTTTTTCTCATTAAATTCTCTTATTATTTGTGTTTTAATACAGGCATACGCTGAGATTCGTGAAGCAGGATATTATACTGCAGCAGATCATTGGGATTTCGTCTATAGCGCAACAGAAAAATCGGGTTATAGTACTACAGCCTACTGGGACGAAGCCAAATTAACCGTGACGACAGGTAGTGATACCAGTCCCATGTTTGAGGGAATATGCACTCTCGAGGGGGCTTGAGTTTCTCTTCATGTGCACCTTTTAAAGAGATGCTATAAGCATTCTAACGTATGTACTACTAAATCCAATTACCTCTAAATAATAGCCGTTTGAGCTTCTATCTTTAAGATATTGTGGAGTTAAAACTATGTTCTCTAGCATCTAACTTTCACTTGCGTGGAAAAAAATATTTCAATTTAAATTCGAAAGCAAAGAAAAATTGAGCATCGAGGTTTCGTTCATGATATGAAAATGAGGATTTGAAAATAATGAATTCGATAAAACAAACTAGTATTATGTATTTTCTCTGTTATGAAATACATATTTAGTCGATGATAGTTTTTTAATTTAAAATATTCAGTTTGATAATGTACTAAAAAATATTGAAAAGTTCGCATTTGATTGTGTCTCAAATTTTAAAAGTATTTATTTCAACTACTGTGTAAACTAACCATCTCTACGAGCTTAATGTTTCCATGTCTGATTCAATGTTCATTTTGGTGCAAGAGGCAAACTTACCATCTTCTATCATTTTATATTGTCATCAGGTGTAACACCTTGAATTTCTAAGTAATTATTATTTCTTGTCATTTACTCATATCTTGACTTATTCGCTCTCATGCTAATGGAATTATTGTGAGTTTGTTATTCGATTCCAAGAAAATTCCCGAATTAAGTATTTCGAAAAAGAATTTGAATCTCATGTTTAATTCAGATGGCAAATTTCAAATCGAGAATTTAAATTGATCTTAAATTGGTTAATATGGGTGGTCCATTGTCTTGGAGGAAACATTTAGGATTATGTTAGCTTAACTTTAGTAATTCCCTTAAGAGAGGAAAAGAAAAAATATATATAAAGGAGGGGATTATAATATTATTGAAAGCCATTAGGGTGTATCTCAACAAGAAAAACAAAAACAACAAAAATGGCTAGATTTAATACGTAGACATGAAAAATGATTAACTATCTATAGAAATTAAATAATGACTAAACGTAATTTTTATTATAATATTAATAATTAAACTTGACGAAAGTGCTCCTAACGTACTATTTATACTTTTTAAAAAGAGAAATACAACTTACAATAGTGGAACATGATAAGGAAGAAAGAAAATCTAATTCTAACGATAGATTAACCTACTAAATGAAAACAAAAAAGGAGCAACATTTTAAGGAGGAGAGAAACAAAATTTGACAACAACAATATTTAATGTAACGTCAGTAGTTTAGGGTAAATCTCAATTTCC
>JAZFAW010000014.1:4360015-4428125 GCA_036850905.1 Luffa acutangula | reverse complement strand
AGTAACAAATAACACACCACAAAGCTTAAAATTACAGAACCCACAACTAGCAATTACAAAAATTAAAAGAAAATTCTTAAATAAAGCTAATAAATCAAACCCAAAAACCAACAGCACGGAAAGAGTCCTTGCATGAAGAAGAATTCAACAAAAAGCTAAAATACCATGGACATTCTACTGAAGTGGAAACTTGTTTTTGATGTGCAAAAGAATGAGCTATAAAAATTAAGACCCAGTACATCAAACCCTCGTCCTACCATACAGATCTAATATAGGAAGTTGTTCTTCTGCCTGCTCCTCTGTACTCGAAATCAACTGACCCTTTTGTTTAACGCTTTACAGATCTCCAACTTCGCTTTTTGGTGTGCCCTAGACTCCGATTTTCCCACATTTTCTGTTCCCAATTTGAAATTTGGGGTTCTGATGACCCTAGATGCTTCTTGAGTCATCTTCTCCGGCGAAGTTTGTCGCCTTTCATGGACAACCACATGTACGATGCCTGAGCTCCGAAGATCCAGTCCTGACTGCGCACCAGACGCCCATTAAGCAACTGTGAGAACACGCCACCGAGGGAAATCCGCTAAACGCAGCGGAGGGAAGAGTATTAAGGAGGGGAAAGACGCGATCGAGGCCGATGGTGACGAACTGCGGGAGAGGAGGAGAGAAAAGGTGAGCTGCGGGAGAGGAGGAGAGAAGAGGCGAATATAAAATGCGAATGAAACCCTAGGCGAGCTGCGTTCGGTTCGGGTAAAATATATGCGAGGACCGAATCGAACCTATCGGTTCGGTTCGGTTCTATCAGAAATTAAATAAAAACCGAACCGAACCGGTTCGGTTCGCTGGTTCTCGGTTCGCTGGTTCGGTTCGGGTTTTTTTCACCCCTAATCTTAAGTATGTATTCATTTAATTTTATAGTTTTTCTGTACAAAATCTTTGATAGTCAAATTAATAGAACATGATGTTAAACACCTATTTTTGAAAAGCTCTCCCTTTTAGAATGGAATCAATGTCTTATGAATATTGACATGTTTAACTTCATGATAGTTCTAAAAACTTCTTCTAAAAGGTTTATGATTATTTATCCGTTAGAGTAGATAACTTTTATCTTGATTACTTCTACATTTTTCCATAAAAGATCACTGCCTATTGAAAATTCAATCATTTTGTATTACAGGTATTTGAGGAGGAAAGGATCAAGGAAAGTCATTTCAGACCGAACTTATATTCCAGGCTATGGGAGTGGAATCAGTGAAAATGTCTGCTGGAGAGTTAGAATAAAAAAGAAGTTGGTAAGATAGGGACTTTGATGACTCATTTGAATTTTTGAGTCATTGACTTGATGGTGGATTGATTGCTCTCAACATGCAATGAATGGAATGCACAAAGAACTGGGATGATCCTACTGTAAAGTATGTTGAGCTGGTTTGACTTTTTTAAAAATTTGAAGTTTGAAATTAGAGTTGAATTTTTAAAAATTTTGTATTTGGTGAGTTCTCTTATACTTGTACGTTTAATTGCTATATGGTTTTCATTTTTTTCCTTGTCTGTCCTTTTATTTTTTTAATATTAAGAAAAATATTTTTGCTCTACTAGATTAACATGTGAGTTCTACTCTCGTTCTATCCATGTTCAGCAGTCCTTGTCCATGTTTTTTCTGTTGATGGCAGTACTGCTCAACTACGAGATGCTTGAAAGCCGATGTATCAATGTTCACAAGAGTAGCATCGAGCCCCGAAACGGCAAGCCATGCTTCAAGCTAAGTAAGTCGGGATCTATAAACTGAAGGCTGTCGAAGATTCTCATATGATGGTTGTAATGAGTGATCAAATTGTGACAAGATTCTTTCACCATTTGGAACATAACACAAGTTAGGTTTTTTTTGTTTTGGGTGTGATTTTTTTCAATTTGTATTTTAGAAATACGTATACTACTCTAGCTGACACAATTATTCTTTTGGGCTTTTGTAAGCAATTGGTAAATGTTTACCTTCCTCATGTTGTGTCTTCTGTTTCTCTTTTATTCCCTTGTTATGTATGTGCCTTCATCTTAGGCTATGAGATTCTTTTCCTAAAGTTTTCTTTTATGACATCACTCTCGTGTTATCCTCCTTGGAAAAACACACACACATATATGTTGTATTAGAAAATTTGTTGCAGGAGAAGATTAACCAAGAAAAAATTCTTAGTTACTTTACAAGCTCGTTATATACTTTTCAGCTTACCCTCCAACATGTGAATTGTGTTTTTAAGAAGAATGAAGATGTAGTAGGAGAGGCTATTGCAATGGAGGTGATGAGACAGGTTGTTATTGGTGAGGAGTTGTAATTATCCATCGATTTTTATCATTAATAATTGGGTACGAGGGCACAAAAATCAAATGGAAACTGAGCGAAAACACAGCGAAAACTCACCGAAAACCACCCCATCACGTGCGTCTTAGTTCTTGTATCGCCCGTCGTCGTGGTCCTAAGCTCATCGAAGAATGCCTGACGCCAGTGTCGAAGATGTGGAAGGGAGTTGCTGGTCGGCCGAAGAAGAAAACGCAGAGGGAGCAGTTGGGAGGCTGAGTTCGGTCGTGAAGGAGGAGGAAGGAAGAGATTGAGATGGGGCTTCGTCTTGGGCCCATTAATAAGAATTTTTCCATCCACCATTAATAAGAAGTGGTTATGCAAATACAGTGTATTCAGTAAACAAATTATGCAAATACAAAACCCTATTTATCATTACTCACAAATGGTTATGCAAATACAGTGTATTCAGTAAACAAATTATGCAAATACAATGTATATAGTAAACTAATAATTTACTATGGTAAACATCAAATCATCTAAAAAATGAGAAAAATCATTACTCACTATTTCCCTCCAACTTAATTCGAAAATTGGGATTGAGTATTCACCTTGTTTTTTTTTTTTTTTTTATAAAAAAATCTGAAACCCTTGAGATTCTTCCCATTTTCTTCATTTTGTGCAGTTTTTCTCATTCTCATCTTCTTCGAACCATTACAAACGAAATTCTTGAGAAACCTCTGATTTTCTTTTGGGCACCTTCCTCCAAAAGTTTTCGTTTGGAAACCAGTAAAGACTTTGAAAAAAAAATAAAAAATACTTTGTGTTGGAAAATAGAATACAGAGAGGAAAATAATGATAGATAAATACAAAATACAATATTTAACATACCTATGATGTAGATCAATAACCCTTTCAATGGTGATATGAACGACAGAGCAAAAAATCGATGGATGACAAAAAGTTGGGAAAAACGATGAAGATGCTAATTAGATAATTAAAATATAAGAATCTAATCGAAAATTAAAAATGAAAACCTAATTTCTATGTAATCTTTTAGTTTTAATAAAGATAAAATCTGAATTTGAATTTTGAGAGAGAGGAGAGAGAAGATAGATACGGTAATTCCATGATTTATGGGATAAATTGTTTTGTTTGGAGAGAGAAGATACATATTGTAATTCCATGATTTATGGGATAAACTGTTTTTTTTTTTTTTGTTTTTTTTTAATTAAATCTGAAACTTGACTCAAGGGTATAATTGGAAAGACGATCCTCACGAAAATAGGTTAAAAAAAAACGGTTTAGCTATTTTCCATTAAAAAATCCGGTTTGGCCATTTTTCAAAACTACCCTGTAATTTTTTGCTATTTCTAAGGATTTCCCAAAATTCTCAAATCTCGTTTCTTTCCTTTTTTGTTTTTTTTTTATTTAATTATATTAGTTGGTTTGCAAGGGTATTAAAATAGTTTTTTTTATTTAATTATATTTGTTAGTTTGCAAGGGTATTAAAGTAAATTATTTTTTTTTTATTTAATTATATTTGATGGTTTGCAAGGGTATTAAAGTAAATGACAACGTCTATATTAAATAACCGTTGGATCGATTTGCAAAAAAAAATTAAAAAAATGGCCCATTTAGGTCTCGAACCTACGACCCGATTTGTATGATTTTAGGAAAAAATCAAATCTCGTTTCTTTCCTTTTTTGTTTTTTTTTATTTAATTATATTTGTTGGTTTGAAGGGTATTAGAGTAAATGACAACATCTATATTAAATAACCGCTGGACAAGTTTGTAAAAAAAGTTTTAAAAAAAATGGCCCATACAGGTCTCGAACCTGCGACCTTCGCGTTATTAGCACGACGCTCTAACCAACTGAGCTAATAGGCCAACTCATTATTAAAAGAATGGTTGTCGTATTGAATCCAATTAGTGGAGATTGGAGAAGTTATGGAGGAGGCTTATAATGTGGTGTTGTTTTTTGGTAATCCTACTTGGAGTCAAACTTTCAGTCTAAACCTCATTGACCCGTTCATTTATGATGATGTGGATATATGGAATCAACTAGTCATTGTTGATTCATTTAGCCGCATGTGACATCCGTGTGTTGTAACCGTTTTTGGTTAATTCCACAGTTTGATATGTTAGTGGTGAAGGGAATAAAAGTCCCCACGTAGTGGAAGCGCATCGATTGGACCTTACGCCGTATATTAATTAACATTAAAATACCGTTACGAAAAACTCAAACAAACTTTAAGCACACTTTAAAGTTGCTGGAAAATTGGTTTAAACATGCTAGAAATAAATCTAAATTTATTTTCATGCTTTTCTAAAGAAAAGGGGAAGAACCGTTACAAACCTTCGTTGTAGACTTGATCGTTCTTTGCCAATGACGCTCAAACGAACAAAAACGCAGCAGCCTCCTTTGAGTTTCTTCGCTGGAAAATCCTTCTTGATTGACACAATAACCACAGAGGTTACACCGGTATGTCTCTAAGTCTAGGAGGCAAAAGACTTGTGGGAGTCTTTCTCTAAGAGGGAGGCTAGAGAGAATTCTTGGTCTTGTCTTGAGAGTCTAAGAGCAAGAGCAGAGTGTCATGGACCAATTAGGTCTAGTGTTCTATTTATAGAAGAGAGGTCATGAATAAAATATTCAATTAAATCATTTTTTTCCAAAATTGATTCAATCTTATTCCTTATTTAATCAATCATGATCAATCAATTCCATAATTGATTAATCTTTTCCATAAATGACTAATTACTTCCATAAGTGATTAGATCATTTCAATAAATGATTAATCACTTCCTTAAGTGATTAATTATTTCCATAATTGATTAATTCCCGGTTAATGAATTCTTTAATTAATTAACCACCAATTAAATATCACATATTTAATTTCCGACCTTGAATTAATTAATTCACCCAAATAGATTTTAGGCCTTAAATTAATTAATTCATTATTTGAACTCTTTCAAACTTCCATAAATTTATATTTGAATTTCTTCAAATATTAATTTCTCTCATAATAATATATCAATATATATTATATTTGTTTCCCTTAGTAAATTGAACATTTTCAATTTACATTTATTACTTAGTTGCCTCAAATTACTTTATGAGCTACCAGTGGGACCTAATGGACTTGCAGATCAGAAGCTCCAACGATGTGAGATTAATTGGTCAAACTCATTAACCACATTAATCAATATTCGTTAACTGTGTGTACATTCCACTATAGACTCACAGTTGCACTCTTCTCACTGCAGACATATTTTCTGTGTCCACGGATCTAGACCAATATCGACTAGTTAGTCCTTCACGAGTGTCCGTAACACCAACTGGGTCAAATTACCGTTTTACCCCTGGGTTACTTCTATTTCCTTAAGTACCAGTTCTCATCTAATGAACAACCTGTTTGTGGTCCAACCATCAAACAGAAAACCCTCTCGTGCCATTGAGAGGGTAGGACCCTTTGTTCAAGACTCGGAGTAACCACTTAAGGGAACACTCATCTGCTTCCCTAAAGTCAAGAAGGAGTGAATTCCATCTTGTACGATTATGTTCCCAGCTCCCCATTCGGTTTTGTCCCCAAAATGGTAGGCTTATTGAGTCGGCCTATTGGCCACTCTCACCCATACAAATCAAAGGACAATCTCTCATGAGTAGGAGTCCATAATCAACTCAGGATTAAGACTAAGTTTTCTAAGTCGTCCTAGTGAAATAGAAAACCAACTAGTTAACGGTGTTATAACCAGTGGTTACTATTTCGCGGTCCAGTCTTATGGAAACTCAATGCATAGGATACCCCCACTAGCATGTCTCCTACACGAACGCGTTGGATCGCAGCGTTTGTATCAAATACAAAGTGGGACGTATCCATAGTGTCACAAGGATAAGGCACCCAGTCTTATCCCTATACTACAGACCCTTTAGGCTATTTCTTGAACAATGATCCCATATGTCGCTACATATAGTTCAAGACTCATATTACAACCTTGGATGTCTAGTTTATTGGATTAAGGTTATTTTTAGGCAAAGACAAATATAAAATAACTAATAACAATTAATGGAAAAATATATCAATATTATTTCATTAATATCCGGTCAACAGTTACATTAACTATCTACGAGTTTTAGGACATAAAACCCAACAAGTGGAATGAGCTGAGCACATGCAAGAGAGAGAGAGCGCATCGTCGAAGCTGATTTTGCTGAAGCTTTCTAGGGTGAGAGGCTGAAGAAAAGCAGAGAGAAGAGCGTCGAGGGTCGTGAGAGTGGGGTTGAACGTTGTGTGAATCCTTGTAAATCTCCGGGAGTGAGTTGGGATTTCAGGTGAGTTAATATCGAGTGTCCTTTGTATATTGAGCAAGTGATCTAGTTGTTTGACATTGCTCTGAGAGGTGAGTGAATGAGGTTTAAGTATCGCCTTCTCTCTGTATTTGATGACTGTAATGCAGTTGATAATCAATATGAGTGACTAAGTGGATGTAGACCGATTATTGGGTCGAACCACTATAAAATATGTCCATCTCTTTACTTCTATCTCTGTGTTTACTGTTGTTGCAATCGATGTTCATAAGCTCCTAATACTAGGTTAGATTAAAGCACTGGTGTTTACTGATTTGTGAGTCTGTGTTTAGCGTGGTTTGTGTTTAATCTGAAGCTAGAATATCAACATGTGGCCTAACAAATTTAAACCCTAAAATGTATTAGAGAAAAATTACCAAAATATTTTGAATTTGTAGGTGTGATGTTTGAATCCAATTTCAAAACATTGACAGGCATTGTAATGGTCATAGCAGGTCTTCAAAGAAGGACCCAAAGGCTCAGTTAGTGAAGACCAAAATCAACTTTGTTTTGTGTGCCACGTGAAGAGTTTGCTCGGTTTTAATTTGGCTTTTTTTTTTTTAGTTCTATGTTTTGTTGGGAGGTTGTTTTTTAACTTAATTTTAAGATTTTTGGTTAGAGAGTTTCTAAGAGGCTATTTTTGCCATTGAATAGAGCTCCTAGCTAGTGAGATTTGAATCTTAGCGTTTTGAGTTTTTTGGTTAGAGAGTTTATATGTTAGTAACGTTTTAAATAGGTGTATTTCATCCTTCCATTAGAATTTGGGTGGCAAGATAATTTGATTTAGGGGAAAACTGTAGTTAATCATGTGTTTTCTCCGCCATTTTGGCTTTACTAGCTTCTTCTATCCATTATAGGGCAATAATTCAAGGTGAGTGGTTCTATGTTGAGGAACATACTTCCACCTATAAGTTTCTTGGTTTTAGTATCAATCTTCTACCTTGTTTCCAAAAACTAAGTCCAATTTTGGAACACAAAAAAAAGTAGTTTTCAAAAAATTGTTTTTGGTTTTAAAATTTGACTAGGAATTCAAATGCAACTCTAACTAGGATGAAAGTCATGGTAGGGAATTTAGGAGAAAACAAACATAATTTTTAAAAAAATTAAATGGTTATCAAAGGGGGCCTAAAGAATTATAATGAAATTGAAATGAAAAGTTGTTAATGGCAATTCAAATGAAAAGTTGACCGAAGGTCTACATTGCAACACTTGTGCAAGTCTGAGGTTCAAATTGATACAATTTGTTTAGTTTGGAGTTCAATTTGATGAACTTGAAAGTTTAGAGTTAAAATTGATACAACCTGCTAGGTTTAAATTCTTCTATCATAATGATCCATAAATAAATCTTCTATCTTACATTTTAATAGAGTAATGATAAGTATTAAAAAATATAAATCAAGTAAAAGCTAGATTCAATAAAATAAGGGTGTGTTTGGTTTAACTTTTCAAAGTGTTTAATTTTGAAAAAAAAAAACCATTTTGAAAAAATTTCTAGTGTTTGACAACCACTAAAAGTGACTTATTAGAAAATGAGATTGATAAATAAATCATTTTGAGAGAAACACTTGAAACCAACTTTTTAAAAAAAGAGTCTTTAGTATTCAATAACTTATGTATAAAAACACCTATGAGAAAATGCAACCAGACATATGAGTGTTTAAATTCTAAACATTTTTATACAATTTTTTTTTTTTTAAAAAGTACATTCTTGAAAAACATTTAAATTAGAATGTATTCTAAACGGAGCCTAAGAGTGTGTTTGGTTTAACTTTTGAAGTGTTTAATTTTGAAAATAAATCATTTTGAAAAAATTTCTAATGTTTGGCAACCACTAAAAATGATTTATTAGAAAATGAGATTGATAAATAAACCATTTTGAGAGAAACACTTGAAACCAACTTTTTAAAAAAGACTTCTTAAGTAAACAATAACTTTTTAAAAAAGACTTCTTTATCAGAGCCAGGTTTCGATCCTGGGATCTGTGGGTTATGGGCCCACCACGCTTCCGCTGCACCACTCTGATTGTTGACAGTTTTGATCCAATATTGTTTTACTAAATCAATACTGAAAACATTTTGTATCTTTTACGTCACCCTCATTTTTCCTAAAATTACATTATTATTTATTTTCGCTAAATATATCTGCATTTTTTTTATTTTAATAGAGGTATATGTATGATTGTTGCTTAAAAAAATATTAATACTTAAGAGTTGATGTAATTTTATTTTAATCAATTATTATTTTCTTTAATATTTAATAACTAGTTAAAATTTAAAAAGAAACATCACTATTAAATAAAATAGTAATAAAATAAATTTTGATTTTTTTTATTGAAGGTTAGTATTTTAATTAAAATTTATATTGACATGTTGTTTAGTAATGCATTTTAATTAGTTAAAAATATGAAAAGGAATGTTTGTTTCTTTTAGTTCATCAAAATTTGGAGGTGAGCGAATTTGAACCTCTAACCTTTTGGTTAAGGATACATGTCAATACCGTTGAGCTAGGCTCACTTTGGCTAAAATAATTATAATACATATAATTCTTATTCTCTTATTCTAATTCTGAGTAGTCTCCAATAAACATCAATTATTTATGTTGATGGTCAAATTTGGTCGGGAGGAACTCATCTGACCTTCACGTGCCACCAATGATAAATTTGTTTGATAGAGGAGAAGATGTGGCCTACATATGGGTCGGGCCAAGTTGGCCCGACCCTTTGGTCTGGTCTTCCTCTAGGTTGGTTTCCTGGTCCTATCTCTACCCAGTTGTCCTCGTTAGCTCATTGTACATCGGACTGATCCAAAACTACCTATAACAATTTATTTATTTTTATTATGATTCTAGACAACTTCTAGTAAACAACATAAAAATAATAACATTCACATTTCGATTCGCGGTAAGTAAACATAACCTATAAAAATGATGACATGCTAGTCTTCCCTTTGTTCATCATGTTTTAAAATTTGGTAGCTCGTTAGATACATGTTCAATTTTCAACTATTTTCTTTGAGTGACCGAGCCAATGAATATTTCATTCAAGTAGGGCTAGTCAATTTTTTTAAAAGATGGTCTTGAATGAGAAACTTTGATAAGTTACAAATTATCACATCATTATTTTTGAATTAATAATAAAATTAAAAATAATTAAATTTGGGACAAATTATAAAATTGACAGGTGTCCCAAACTTAATTTGAGGACGTAGTTAGCCTACTCTAAACTCTTAAGGCTTGATAGCGAGCATAGCTAGCTATCTTTACTCATTTAATTTAGCTAGTCTTTTATGATTTTTGGGCCATTTTATTGTGCTTTATTGTTTATTTTGTAGGAAATGGTTGATTGGAGCTATAATGCAATATCAGAGTTAATCAGGTGCTCGGGGCGTGAAAAGATGCAAAGGAATGAAAAGAGTAAAAGTGGAAAAGAGTCAAATCTCGGTCAACAGCAGGCTAGCGTCGAGACGCTAGCTCTTGAGCGTCGAGACGCTCACATTCCATATCAGATTAGGCGCGTAAAGCTCACAGCGTCGAGACGCTGTGATAGGAAGCGTCCCGACGCTACCGTTTTTCCTTATTCAGAACGCGCGTTTAAGAGGCAGCGTCGCGACGCTGTCTTGACAGCGTCTCGACGCTAAGACGAAAAATCAGAATAAAAGCTTATTTTCGGCTAGGTTTTAGGGGAGTTCGATTTGGGACCTTTTGGAGCCGAAAGGAGGACAGAACAGAGCACTTTGGAGGCTGAAACAAAGGGGGAGACTTGGAAATCAACCCATTGTTCGTGGGGATCGTGACGGGGACGTCGGGACTCGGCCTACATTGAGTTTTCTTTTCCCTTTTCTTCCTTTAGTTAGATTTATGGCTTTCATATGTTTAGTTGAGATTGTATTTTCATTCATGAGTAGCTAAACTTGTAGCTTAGGGATTGATGTAGTTGATTAAGTTTATGGATTGATTTATGGTTTAAGTTGTGTAATGTTATTGTGTTTGTAATCTTGATTTAATGCTTTCAATTAATTGGCCATTAGTTGGATGATTTAAGTTTCAAATCTAGCTCGGGAGAGAGGATTTGATTTAGACTTACTCAAGATTGCATGAATAAAGTTTATTTTCTAATTCATGACGGTTTTAGATTAACTTTAGAATTGGTTAAAAGATCTCATTGCCTTGCATGTTAATAAACTTAGATAGGGATATCAAGTTGGTTAATTTGCATGAGAATCAATTATACTCGGGAGAGGTAGTTGTGGTTAAAGGGTCTTTGGCTCATAATTTCATTGTGCATAATAACTTATTCTTTAAAATCAATCCTAAACGAAAACGGCGAAATCAATTCCCTAAGTAGTTTTCCCAATTGAATTTCCATTCTTTTTACTTGCTTTGATTTAGCTTTATTATCACTCATTCATCACTTTTTAATCCCTAAATAAAATTGAGCGAGATTATTCACAATACTCAATTCGCTTAAAAATCCAATCCAGAGGACGACATTCGAATTTACTATTCACTATATTATTACTTGACCCGTGCGCTTGCGGTTAGGAAAAGTCCACATCAAGGCTACATGTCCATTTGATCAAATAATTCAAAGCTAATTTTGTCAAATTTGGTTCATATGCTATTTGGTTGATACGATATTTTGGTCAAGCTTAAATCAAATCCAAATCCAAATGGTTAAACTCAAAGCTAATAAAGTCCAAAGTCTAAATGGTTGAGCCTGGAAACCGTTAAAGCTCAAACTCACATATTCATGCAAAACTCTACAAATAGGAAAACTTTCCATTTGAAGGGTTCAGAAAATTAACTCTCAAAAGAGACGAGAGAACCCAAAGAGAAATTTGAATGAAAGGAAACAAGAAGACTTCTTGAAATCCTTAAGCCTTGAACACTCTTTGAAGATCAAAGAAACTTCAAGACTTGAAGACTTCGAGGGTTCAAGACTAAGGATTAATTTGAAGTTTCAAACCTCGAGAACAAGTGCTCTAACCCTTTGAAACACACACCCAAGAAAGAGGACTCTTGAAGACCGAATACTCTTAGAGAACCGAAGACACTTTGAAGATTAGAAGACTTCCAGACCTGAAGCTTTGAAGATGAAGACCCTTTGAAACTCTTGAAAACTGAAGACTCTTTGAAGACAAAAGACGATTTGAAGGTCAAAAGACTTTGAAGCTAAGTTGAAGATTTAACCTCAAAAGCAAGCTACAAAGCCCTCGAGAAAAATCAACGTTTGAGAGCAAGTAACAAAGTCGTCCTCGAGCAGAATTTATTCTTGAGCGAGAAAGTATTAGAGATTCTACACACACACCACATAAAATTAATACAAAAACAAGTTTATTCCATGAATTAAATTTTTTGGTCGAAATCTCGTGTGAATGGATGGGCCCATTGAATAAAAATCATTTAATAAATTTTTAAAATATGAAATCACCATTTTTTTTTTTTAAATTTTGATTCTATAGAATAAGAACACGATTGAAAAATGTTGATACCTTTGGAGGTAAAAATTGAAACTCTTTGAAAAAAGATCAATAAAGTAACATATTATCTACTAGTTTCTCACCTTGTGCAACGTTGGATAACGAACCTGAATGACTTTGTTTAGGTTCGTTTATGTTTTTTTTTTAATTTATTCAATTTTAAAATAACTTTTTTATTATATTCATGAAAAGGAATTGTGTGACAAAATTAGTACATATTTTAAATTTATATTAATTTTTTTAGGTAATATATTGCGAGTGACAAATTATTTTATGTTAGGCAACTTTTATACCATGATTAAATGACTTTTTTATAAATGTGAATCACATTAATCATACATGATGAGACAAGAGGATGATCATGGGTATATAAGAGAGGACAAGTATCTTCATTGGTATGAAACCTTTTGAGATGAACCAAAAACATAGCCATGAAGTTTATGTCTAAAGTGGATAATATCATATCATTGTGGTGATTTGTATCATGTCTTTGTCCCTTACTGTTTGCCATACAATTTATATTTTATTAAAAATTTAAACTACGAAAAACTAGAATGTTTCAAAAATAATACTCAAATTGTGTAGAGTATAGGTGGAAGATGCTATTTAGTAATTGGAGTCTAGTGATGAAGGAGTTGCAAAACTTTATTGATGCTGTATAATATAATTAAATGGCTTAAAATTATGGAAAATATGCAAAATTATATATATATAAAAAAAAATACCCTGAACTATGAGGTTAATTTAAAAAATACCCCTGAATTTTAAAAAGTTTCAAAAATACCCTTAAACTTTAAAAAATGTTCAAGAATATCCTTACTGTTAAGTTTTGTATGGAAAACGTTAAAGTTTCAGTTTCATTAATATCCTTGACCTTTCATTTTTTTTTAAATACCCTTATTGGAAAACGCTTATTCTTTTTTCTTTCTCTCTCTTTAAATTCTTCCACCATGAAAATTAATGCAAAACTCTGAAAAATGACCAGATGAAAATAACACAAGATAAAAACAAAGTTTGAAATTGAGTTTTCTCTTTTTAAAAGTGCAAAGAAGATAAGTGGGAGAAAAAAACTTACTCTTTTTTTTCTTTTTGCTCATTCTTATTGGGTATGTTAGTGATAGTTGGTAAACTTAAAGACCGAATCCTTGAAAAATGACCTTGTGAACAAGATCTATAATACAGAATCCCTAACAAATCTTTTCCTTTTTTTTTCTTTTTTTTTTATTTAACTATATGTTTCATGGATACTTCCAACAAAACAACAAAAGAAAAAAACACTACTACGGTAGAGAAAATCTACACCATTGAATCAAAGAAATGAGAAATTAACTTATTCAACTAAAAAGATTGAATTCCTAATGGCCTAACTTTTCTAGCAAAAAAAAAAAAATCTCATAACAAATCTGTTCATTTAAATATATATATATATATATATGTTTCACAACTACTCCCAACAAACCAAAGAACGATACACTCATAACAAATCTTCCATTTACACTACTACTATAGAGAAAATCTACACCGTTTAATGGAGGAAGGAAATTAGATTATTCAACCAAAGAACGATACACTCATAACAAATATTCCCATTTTTTTACGATATGCTTCACAATTACTCCCAACAAAATAAAGAAACAGTACGCTCATAATAAATCTTCCATTTTTTTTAAAACGATATGCTTCACAAATTACTCCCAACAAAATAACAAAAAAAAAAAAAAAAAGAAAACTACTACGATAGAGAAAATCTACACGAAGAAATGAGAAATTAGCTTATTCAACTTAAAAAAAATGAAATCCTAACGCCTATAGTTTTCAAAAACTTGTTTTTGTTTTTAAAATTTGGCTAGGAATTCAAATGCAACCTTAACTAGGATGAAAGTCAGGGCAGGGAATTTAGGAGAAAACAAGCATAATTTTCAAAAACCAAATGATTATCAAACGGGCCTAAGGAATTAGAATGAAATTGAAATGAAAAGTTGTTAATGGCAATTCAAATGAAAAGTTGCCCAAAGGTCTACTTTGCAACACTTGTGCAAGTTTGAGGTTCAAATTGATACAATTTGTTTAGTTTGGGGTTCAATTTGATGAACTTGAAAGTTTAGAGTTAAAATTGATACAACCTGCTAGGTTTAAATTCTTCTATCATAATGATCCATAAACAAATCTTCTATCTTACATTTTAATAGAGTAATGACAAGTATTAAAAAATATAAATCAAGTAAAAGCTAGATTCAATAAAATAAGAGTGTGTTTGGTTTAACTTTTCAAAGTGTTTAATTTTGAAAAAAAAAATCATTTTGAAAAAATTTCTAGTGTTTGACAACCACTAAAAATGACTTAGAAAATGAGATTGATAAATAAATCATTTTGAAAGAAACCCTTGAAACCAACTTTTTAAAAAAAGTCTTTAGTATACAATAACGTGTGTATAAAAACACCTATGAGAAAATGCAACAAAACATATGAGTGTTTAAATTCTACACATTCTTATACAAAATGTTTTTTAAAAAATGTATTCTTGAAAAACATTTTAATTGTAATGTATTTCAAATGGACCCTAAATTTCAAAGGTAGACTTTTCCTATACATATCTCAAACAAATAATTATTGTTTTTTCAGAATAACTAAATTCTTTTTTTTCTCCTGAAATACAGTACAAATTAAGAACAAATAAAATGAGGGGGAATTTAAAAAAAAAAATCCATTGAATGGTTGAAAAAAAATAAAAATATTTGTTTTTTTGGGAAATTATCCAATCATGTGCTTTTGCTTTTATTTATTTTTCATTTGGTAATTAAATTAGGAGTTAACTACAAGAATAGACAAAATAAAAAGCCCGTTTTGAAATATGGCATCTGACCATATTATTTAGATAAATGGTCAAATTAATTTTCTGAATTAAAAAATCAAAATTAGAAACTTACCAAAATACCCTTTAATGAAAAAATATATACGAACAATTAAGATTACATGGTAGTTAAACGAAATCTTGGATTCAAATAAATTAAACAAAATCTGTTTGAAATTTCGTTAAAAAGAGGGTTTGTTGATCTTCTGGAAAATACATAAGAATTTGAAAAATAATCGAATTATTGGGAAAATAAAAGTATTATCTAATTCATTTTCAAACTCTAAACAATGCAAATATTGAATTAGTTAAAACATGAAAATATGAGCATAGGGAAAATACTTGGTATGGAGAATTCCAGATTGTATACAACTCAAGAATTATGCAAATAAAATTGGATGTAGTAATCGAAAATCAAATTCTAAGTTTCAAATAAAAACTAAACATCTTTGCATGCAAATAAAAAAAAAAAAAAAATTAACATTTGTGTTTACATTACTCACCTCCTCCGCGGCTTCAATTTTAAATTCTCAACAAATGCTTCTTGTAAATTCAAGTTCTTGAAGAATTATCAAGAGTTGCTTCAAAATTAGATCATAAATATAACAGAAAATACCTTCAATTAAAAATTTAAAATATACCCTCAATTAAAAATTAAAAATTAAATCGAAATACTAGAATTACATGCTAATTTGACATAATCTGAAATTTAATTTAATTTACAAATTTCTAAAATAAAGGAATGATTTTCCAACTTAGATACAAAGTTAAAAACATATCTAATTTGTTATCAAATTTTTCATATCTAATTGGGCGATATAAATTTATAACAAATAAACACAATTATTGACACCAACAACTTTGATTAGATTGAACATAAAAAATTTGTCTATAAGAGTTAAGTCACAATTAATTTTACAGGGTACAAATCTCTAGATATAACCATTCTCATAATTAAATCATAAACAATTTAAGATTGACATAACGATTTTTCCAAATTTATAAAAGTATTGTAATTAGATCTAGTAACTAATTAGATTATTTAGCATATTGAATTATATATGGGTATAAATTTGAACTCAATTACATCCGAGATACCTTAATTATAGATATCGAGCTTATCACTCATTTCATTTTAGAATTGGGAATTGGAATACTTTCATAATTTTAGATTTTTTTTAGTTGAAGAGCTAAAATTGAAAGTTTAGTTATGCATTTGTAACAATTAAAACTTAACAACGAACTAGAAAAATAAATTAAAAATTAACAACAAAGAAGCAAAAGATGGTGTGAACTAACCATAGCCGAGGAGAATGGAACTCGTTGAATCCAAAACAACACCGATGAACACATATTTATTGATACTCTGTTTCAGAAACACCGAGCGGCAGAGGCGGCGATTCAATTAGCTTAGGAAATGAACCTCTTTCTCTTCCGCCATCAACAATGGCGGCAGTTTCCGTCAAAGAATCGAGAAGTGGAAGGAAGATCTGACGGCCCTTGTCTTGTGGTTGCAAAGCCACGGTGGAAAATAAAGAAAGATACACGTCGAAGAAGTGTTGGTGAATAAATACAACCAACTGTCTTCTTCCCTTACATCCACTTCATCTTTCTTTTATGTTTTCCCCAATTCCTCCAAGCCATATCACGATTCTTGTTCCCCTCCTTGTTTTTCTTCCTTCCAATTCGATTTCCCCAGATTCCTCATCTGATTCTGCAAGTTTAATTTCTAAGATTTTTTCCAGTTGGAGTTTTGAGAGTTAAAGATTTCAAGACGTCAGGTTCAGGTATGAGCGTGATAAGATTTGGAGGGACAATGTTTTCAAATACACCTCCCACCCGGAAAAACAGGGATGATCTTTGATTTGGAGAGAATATGTTTGGAGATACCCATTATTTTCATAAGGGGGGAGACTATGATCCATGATCAAGGGTAAAATCGGTAGTTTCAATTCAAAATAAGTCACGTGGATCTTTATTTTTGCCATTCATGAGGATTTCCCTTAAATTATAGCGTGCTTCAGTTCGAAGAAGGATCAAGCCCAGCCCA
Organism: Luffa acutangula; assembly: GCA_036850905.1. Lineage (NCBI taxonomy): Eukaryota > Viridiplantae > Streptophyta > Magnoliopsida > Cucurbitales > Cucurbitaceae > Luffa > Luffa acutangula. The sequence goes on along the minus strand of JAZFAW010000014.1, from coordinate 4,411,111 downwards.
AGCCCAAGGCCTTGTAGATCCAATCAGCCCACTCCCGTCAAAATCCGGAATAGAATAAACAAAAATGTAAAAAACCAAACAAAAATGTAAAAAACCAAAAAAATGACAAAATTGGAAGCCTTCTCTATCAGAGCCAGGTTTCGATCCTGGGACCTGTGGGTTATGGGCCCACCACGCTTCCGCTACGCCACTCTGATTGTTGAGAGATTTAGTCCAATATTGTTTTACTAAATCAATACTAAAAACATACTGTATCTTTTTTTTTTTTTTTTTGAAAAACACACTGTATCTTTTACGTCACCCTCAGTTTTCCTAAAATTGCATTATTATTTATTTTCGCTAAATGTATCTGCATTATTTTTTTTAATTTCATTCAAAATATTTTTACACGTTTCAAATGTATCCCTCGTACATAAGAAATTTTCGATTAAATTCAAACTAATTAATAACAAAATAATTGTGATAAGTATCAACTCAAGCATAATTGAATTAGTTAAAGTAATTATTAGATAACATGGAGTTCTATCTCAAAACTAATTGGCAATGAGTGAAGTAACCTATGTATCTTATAAATTGTGAGGTCTTCACTTATCTTTTCAATGTGAGATCTCAACAGTAATTTACCCTCAACCAGAAGGTGAAAGGTTTGAACCAAAGATCATTTACATCAAGAGAATGAGAATAAACAATTTCATTCCCTTTGATAACGTTTTCTAAAATGCATGATGAAATTAGACCTCATTTGTTTACTATGAATCTAAATGAACCGAAAACATTAACCAGTAAAATGAGCAATAATCTCATTCCTCTCCAAAACCCATATCAATCTCATTCTCATTTTTTTTTACAATACATTCTCATTGCTTATTCCGTAGGGCCTACAACATTTGCATTAATTACTTTATATAAGTTTTAAAAAAACTTTATGTAACATTATCCTTCTTTTCTTATCTATAAGGGGTCGTTTGTTTTTCGGGAATCTAGATAACCGGAATATTCAGATACCTGAAATTATAGATACCCGGAAACATAGATGCCCGACATTTTAGATAACCGTGTTTCGTTTGAAGGAATAATTTATAAGAATATATGGGAATATTCAGATAACTATGTTTGTTTTGTAGGATTTTTGTACGGGAAAATTCTTAGATTATGTATAATACCAATAATGTCCTTACTAATTTTTAGCTAATTTAGCTATTAGTTTAATATAGTTTAGTATTATTATTAAGAGAATAAATAAAAAATAAATTAAAATATTATTCAATATAACTATCATTTATTTTACATCTTAATGTAAAATTTAAAAACTAAATGGTTATTTCTTAGTGTACGAATAAATTAATTTATTTTTAAATAAAAATACAAATTGTAAAATGGAGGGGTAAAAGTGTCATCCGAAGATGCCCTCAACATGGGAATCTTTGAAACCCATCTCTCACGAGGGCATCAAAAGCTCCTCGAATGCCTCCCGTATGGGCATCCCGAATTTCCTAGGTATCCAACATTACCACAAAACAAACGAGGTAATCCAGATGTCCATTCCATGGACATCTTGGATTACCGTCAAACAAACGGCCCCTAAATGAGATCCATAACTTCTATCAACAAAAAAAAAAAAATCCATAACATTTTTATTAATTATTTTACAATTTTTTTCTACTAAAACTACTATTTTACAATTTTTTTTCTCTCTCTCATTTGAACTATTAATAATTTTTGTTCGATAATAAATATTATGCCAATATATTATTTTATTACATGTAATTTTTCTATTTAATTTGTTAAATATTTAATTAGTAATTATTAATTTGTTAAAATAGAAAATTTATGGTTGATAACATAAACAAATAAAATTCTTAAATTTTTTTTTAGTTAAATTATTTGTGGATATTAAATAAATTATTCAAATAAAATTATTTATTATTAAATATCATAACAATAAATTTTAATACTATAGTTTGACTATATTGTATATGTATGATTATTTATTATAATAATAATTATTTTTTTTATAGAGGTATATGTATGATTGTTGCTTACAAAAACATTAATACAATTTTATTTTAATCAATTATTATTTTTTGGGAAAAATACACTTTTAGTCCCTGAGGTTTGAGTTAAGTTTCATTTTGGTCCCTGAGTTTTCAAACTCAACAATTTAGTCTCTAAGGTTTGAGATAATGAGCAATTTGGTCCCTGCCATCCATTTTGCCGTTAAATCTAATGGGCTGCTGACGTGGCACTATTATTTTAAATAAAAAAATTAATTTTTTTTATTTTTTAAATAAAAATATATTAAAATAATAAAAATACTTTTTTTATTATTTTTTTTAATTCTTTCTCTCCATCTTCTTTCTCTTCCCCATCATCTTCTTCCTTCTTCCCCATCTTCTTCTTCCCCATCTTCTTCTTCCTCAGCTCCTGTGGCCGGCCGTCGCCGGCTGCCAGTGAATGACGACCGTAATTTTTTTTTTATTTTTTTTCCTTTTTTCTTCTTCTTCCCTTATTCTCCTTTCTTTTCTTTCTTCTGTTTTTTTTAAATAGGGGCCGATTTGGGGAGGAGGAGGTCCTCCTCCCCCTCCCATTTCAGATCTGCGACGACAGACTCGTGTGGGTTTGTTTGCAAACGTTGAAAGGGATTTGCGTGGGTTCGTTTGCAGAGGTTGAAAGGGATTCGCGTGGGTTTCGAAGTGGTTCCCAAATCTTCGGTGAGTTCGAGAGTAGTCGGCGAAGGTTGAGCTCAGATCTGTTCGTTCGCTACGAGAATCTGAGAGAGAGAAAAAAACTGAGACAGGACTGGGTGACTAAGCATGGGTTTCCCAGATCTGTCCGTTCGCTGCTACTCTTCTTCTCAATCGTCAATTCCTTATGCAGAATGTTCGAGAACTAGGCGAAATCCCAACTCTTCGGCCACCGGAAGGGGACTTTGTAGTCGAACGACATCGGAATCCGACACTTGAGAATCTCGCCGGCAACTGGGTAGTGGCATTCTCTGTAGATTAATCGGTCCCTGCCGAATTTCAACGACCTTTCTCAGTCCTCGCAGGGGGTGTATTCATAAAGCTTCGAGTCACAAGGCGAGAGGTGAAGTCGACGTGTGATGGGCGGCGAAATCAAGATCGATTATTGCAGTGGCGGTGGAATTTTGGAAGGCATCAGCGACGGTGATTTTCTATCTCTTCTGTGGGTTTAATTTCAATGGAAAGGGAGAAAGAGAGATTTAAAGAAGAAGAAGAATAAGGTTGAACTTTGAAGAAAGTGGGTGTGTGGGAATGTGGACTTTTTAAGGTTGAAGGTGACCACCGATGGCGTTCAAGAAGAAGACAGAGGTGGACGACGACGACAACGCATGGTGATTTTATTTTTCCAAAAGAAATAAAGAAGGAAAAGGAGAAGAAAGAAGAAGAAAGAAGAGGAAAAAAAATTTCGACGAGATGGCGGCGGCGGTTGGCGGGACTCGGGAGGTGATCACCAGTGAATGGAAGAAGAAGTAAAAATAAATAATAATAATAATATTTTTATTTATTTATATTTATATTTATTTTTAAAAACTAAAAAATAATTTTTTAATAAAAATAATAGTGACACGTCAGCAAACTGTTAATTTTTAACGGAAAAATGGATGGAGGGACCAAAATGAAACTAAAACCAACCTCAGGGACTAAATTGTTGAGTTTGAAAACCCAGGGACCAAAATGAACCCTAACTGAAACCTCATAGACTAAAAATGTATTTTTCCCTTATTTTTTTAATATTAAATAACTAGTTAAAATTTAAAAAGAAACATCACTATTAAATGAAATAGTAATAAAATAAATTTTAAATTTTTTTTATTGATGGTTATTATTTTAATTAAAATTTATATTGACATTTTAGTAATACATTTTAATTAGTTAAAAAAATGAAAAGAAATGTTTTTTTTTAGTTCATCAAAATTTGGAGGTGTGGGATTTAAACCTCTAATCTTTTGGTTAGAGATACATGTCAATACCGTTGGCTAAAATAATTATAATACATATAATTCTTATTCTCTTATTCTAATTCTTAGTAGTCTCCAATAAACATCAATTATTATTATTTTTTTATTATTATGATTCTAGACAACTTTCAGTAAACAACATCAAAATAATAACATTCATGTCATCCCTTTGTTCATCATGTTTTAAAATTTGGTAGCTCTTCAGATACATGTTCAATTTTCAACTATTTTCTTTTAGTGACAAAACCAATGAATATTTCATTCAAGTAGGGCTAGTCAATTTTTTTAAAAGATGGTCTTGAATAAGAAATTTTGATAAGTTACAATTTACCACGTCATTATTTTTGAATTAATTATAAAATTAAAAATAATTAAATTCGAGACAAATTATAAAATTGACAGGTGTTCCAAACTTAATTTGAGGACAAAGTTAGCCGACTCTAAACTTTTAAGGCTACATGTCATTTGATCAAATAATTAAAAGCTAAATTTGTCAAATTTGGTTCATGTGCTATTTGGGTCATATGGTATTTGGGTCAAGCTTAAATCAAACCCAAATCCAAATGTTTAAACCTAAAGCTAATAAACTCCAAAGTCTAAATGGTTGAGCCTGGAAACCGTTCAAGCGCTCAAACTCACATATCCATGCAAAAACTCTACAAATTGGAAAACTTTCCATTTGAAGGGTTCAGAAAATTAACTCTCAAAAGAGACGAGAGAACCCAAAGAGAATTCTGAAGGAAAGGAGACAAGAAGACTTCTTGAAATCCTTAAGCCTTGAACACTCTTTGAAGATCAAAGACATCAAGACTTGAAGACTTCGAGGGTTCAAGACTAAGAATTAATTGAAGCTTCAACCTCGAAAACAAGTGCTCTAACCCTTTGAAACACACATCCAAGAGAGAGGACTCTTGAAGACCGAATACTCTTAGAGAACCAAAGACACTTTGAAGACACCCTTTGAAACTCTTGAAAACAGAAGACTCTTTGAAGACCAAAGACGACGCTTTGAAGGTCAAAAGACTTCAAGATTTAAAGACTTTGAAGATTAGTTGAAGATTTAACCTAAAAAACAAGCTGCAAAGCCCTCGAGACAAATTCCACGTTTGAGAGCAAGTTACAAAGTCCTAAAACATAATTTAATCTTGAGAGAGACAAAATTAGAGATTCTACACACACCACATAAAATTAATACAAAGACAAGTTTATTCCATGAATTAAATTTTTTGGTCGAAATATCGTGTGAATGGATGAGTCCATTGAATATAAATTATTTAATAATTTTTTAAAATATGAAATACCATTTTTGTTTAAAAAAAAAAAATTGATTCTATAGAATAAGAACATGATTGAAAAATGTTGATACCTTTGGAGGTAAAAATTGAAACTCTTTGAAAAAAGATCAATAAAGTAACATATTATCTACTAGTTTCTCACCTTGTGCAACGTTGGATAACGAACCTGAATGACTATGTTTAGGTTCGTTTATGTTTTTTTTTTTAATTTATTCAATTTTAAAATAACTTTTTTATTATATTCATGAAAAGGAATTGTGTGACAAAATTAGTACATATTTTAAATTTATATTAATTTTTTTAGGTAATATATTGCAAGTGACAAATTATTTTATGTTAGGCAACTTTTATACCATGATTAAATGACTTTTTTTATAAATGTGAATCACATTAATCATACATGACGAGACAAGAGGATGATCATGGGTATATAAGAGAGGATAAGTATCTCCATTGGTATGAAACCTTTTGAGATGAACCAAAAACATAGCCATGAAGTTTATACCTAAAGTGGATAATGTTGATGGTCGATTTTGGCCAGAGGATCTCACCTGACCTTCACGTGCCCCCAACGGTAAATTTGTAGATGAGGGGGGAAGACGTGGCCTGCAAGACAGTAAACCTGCACACCGGTGTGGTGCTCGCCACACCGGCTCCGATGCTTAAGTCAACAAACAGAACGGCAGGGAGTGGAAAAGTAAGAGCAAGAGGAGAGAGTAGAGAATATAGAATAGTGTTTAGGGATAGAATTCGGGTCCCCTTCTTCAGCGGCGAAGAGGGATATAAATACCTACTCATCCTCCTAGGGTTTTTAGGGATTCGGAGGCGTTTTAGGTCAAACCAGGCGAAACCGAGGCGGCCAAAGGCGGTGGGGACCAAACGGCACCGAACGGAATCGGCCCGCGCGAGCGGGCCGAGGCCGAGCAGGGGGTGGGGCCAAAAACCCGACCCCTTCGGTCTTGGCCCGTCCCACTTGCCGGTTTTGCCTCCTTGGTCCATCTTTCAGCCCGATTTCTCCCCGGTTGTCCTCGTCAGCTCCTTGTATATCGGGGTGGTCCAAAATTGCCTATAACAGATAATATCATACCATTGTGGTGATTTGTATCATGTCTTTGTCCCTTACTGTTTGCCATACAATTTATATTTTATTAAAAATTTAAACTACGAAAAACTAGAATGTTTCAAAAATAATACTCAAATTGTGTAGAGTATAGGTGGAAGATGCTATTTAGTAATTGGAGTCTAGTGATGAAGGAGTTGCAAAACTTTATTGATGCTGTATAATATAATTAAATGGCTTAAAATTATGGAAAATATGCAAAATTATATATATATATAAAAAATACCCTGAACTATGAGATTAATTTAAAAAATACCCCTGAATTTTAAAAAGTTTCAAAAATACCCTTAAACTTTAAAAAATGTTCAAGAATATCCTTACTGTTAAGTTTTGTATGGAAAACGTTAAAGTTTCAGTTTCATTAATATCCTTGACCTTTCATTTTTTTTAAATACCCTTATTGGAAAACGCTTATTCTTTTTTCTTTCTCTCTCTTTAAATTCTTCCTTCATGAAAATTAATGCAAAACTTTGAAAAATGACCAGATGAAAATAACACCAAATAAAAACAAAGTTTGAAATTGAGTTTTCTCTTTTTAAAAGTGCAAAGAAGATAAGTGGGAGAAAAAAACTTAATTCTTTTTTTCTTTTTGCTCATTCTTATTGGGTATGTTAGTGATAGTTGGTAAACTATTTTTGACTGTGTGTTTTGAAAACACCATATAAAATTTTCATTTGAAAAATGATCATTTGCTATTTTAGTAGGTTTTCTTAACAACGAATCGGACCAAAATGTCTCTAATCGAAATATGAATCTAGTAAACAATTAAATTCAGATACAACATAAATGAAGGAGAGAATCTAGGCACTACAACAAATTATAGTTTTAATTACATTAAGAATTTTGCACGCGTTCCACCTCCCGCCCGTCTACGTAAGTGGCACACTATGAACAAAATAGAAACAAGTGTAATAACTTTTTCTTTCCCCTGTTGTGCTTCCTACTAAATTATGAACGAAAAAAAAGAACCCTCATTGACGGTCCCTCCTCAATCTCTCACAAACCCTCAAAATGAAAAGAAAAACTATCAATCTCTTACTCTCTTACAAACCCTCACAGAAATTGGAGTCTCCCTCTCATCATTCTCTTCAGAAATTGGTATCTGAAGCTTTTTGAAAAAGTTTTGGGTCTTTATTTATTAAAAATCTCATGATCAATGACTTGAAGGAGAGATATTTTGAGATTGCGATTAGAGGAACTAAACATCTAACACTCATAATTTATTGAGTTTTTCTAAAGCTACTTATTATTTTTCTTAGAACAAATGACAGATAACTAACTTTCATCAGTCCTTAGAGTACATACTCTCATTTTAATATATATTATCACTTTAAATATTGCTAATTGGAAAATGTAGTCCTTGTGACCAAGATGTTATTTATATTTAGATGAGAAGTTGTAAGCTTGATATGAATGAATATAAGTATTGGTGAAGAGAGAGGTATAGGCACATTGAATTAACCTTGATGTGATGCTACTGATTTTTCTTTCCTTTTTTCTATTGTAAGCAGATTAGACAAGTTCAAATAATTTTTCAATATTAGAATCATTAGAATTTTTATGGTTTGAAGAGCATAAGATTGTGAATTTGATATGTCACATCCAAATGGCCAGGGATTTATAAGTTAACAAAAAGTTAACTTAGATAGGCAAAAAAAAAAAAAAAAAAGAAAAACATATAGAATTGTTTTGTATGTGGTTGAGCAATATTTTGCTTTTATTTTTCGAAATTTAATGTTGATAGTGAAGGTGTTCATATAACACATGCGGAAGCAATTTTAGGATCTGAGGCACTTAACTACATCAATTTTAGAAAATGAAAACATGCTGTCCAAATACCGTAAGGAGAGAGCAGAATTTTTACCAACCTTTTTGGAGACCGATTTAGCAACTCCCTTGGATTCCTTTGATCACGAACGGTGTGTGGACCACCTCTAGTGTCTTCCCTACAATTCTCCGGGCCAAGAACGACTTGTGGGAGTCTATAGAGATAGGGAATGGGAAGGGAATGCTTGAAGGTTCAAGCAATAGAGAGATATATGGAGATGAGTGAGTTTGAGACCAAAATCCAGCAGCATAACAATATGGAAAATGGCTCTCTTGGCTTTGAATCTGATTCATACTCCTTATATAGACATCTTCCATGCAAACAGAAGCCTCATGACACTAGACACATGGTGAAATTGCAACTCAAAGTGGATTCTATGTGTTTAATTCACAACACATGTAACTAGTGCATGCTTGTGTTATTTTCCACTATGCATCAACATGCAAGAGTGGGAATCCCACTAAATCCACTAAATTGAATCTATATTCTAAATTTTCAGCTTGCAATTCACTCTTATTTCAATTCTAAATTGAAATTGATTTCTAGGCAATTAGTTTGGGACATTTCCAAGTAATTTGATATGATTAATCAAATTAATCATTGTTACATTGTGTCATTCATTATATATGATTCTTAATCCATATATGTTGTATTTAAAACACTTTTAAATTCTTTCTCTCTCATTTTCTAATTTAATTCATAATTAAATTAGTGTGTCAAACACAATTTTACAATAATACCCTTTTTCCTGATTTTGAACGATTCAAAGAATCCTATCAATATGTTCTAGGCTTTAATCCGATATGAGCTAGTATGGGGATCTAATGGACTTATAGATCATGGGCTCCTACGAATCGAGGCTAACCGACTAATCTCGTTATCTAAGCTAGCCAACATTCGTTAACTATTGGGACACTCCACTATAGCCCGATAGTTGCACTCCCCTCACTATAGATATATTTCCTTCCACTTGATTTAACCATGATTAGTAAGTTGATCCTTCACAGGTTGTTTGTAGCTATAGCTAGGTCAAAAGTCCGTTTCACCCCTATAGTACTTCTATTTCCTTAAGTCCCACTGATCCTCTAATGAACAATTGGTTTATGGTCCAACCAATAAACCGAGTCCCTCTCGGGCCAATGAGAGGGCGAGATCCCTTTGTTCAAGCCCCGGAGTCAGCACTTAAGGGAACAGCCTCTCTACTATCCCTAATTTGGGTAGGAGCGAATTCCTTCTCGCACGACTATGTCCCCAGCTATCTACCCGTTCCTATCCCTGAAATGGGAGGCTTATTGAGTCGGCGATACTGAGACACTCTCACCTATGCAGATCTAAGGATAAGCCCGAATAAACAGGAGTTCATAGTCAGCTCAGGATTAAGATCGAGTTACCTAAGTCATCGTATGAAATAGTCAGTCTCGTCAGTAAACGGTGTTATAAAGCGAGAGTGACTTATTTCTCGGTCCTAGTCTTATGCAAACTCATTGCATAGGACGCCCCCACTCGCATGTCTCTACACGGACGATTTAGGATCACATTGTCTATACCATCTATAAAGTGGGTCGCGTCTCATAGTGTCCCCAGAATAAGGTACCCAACTCTATCCCTATACTATAGACTGTTTTGGCTATCACTCGAGCTTGATCCACTTTTATGTCTCTACATAAAGCTCAAGTGTTCATCCTTTAGCCATGGATCTTTGTTTATTGGATTTGGGTTTATTAAATGTGCAATTTACTTTATTCAGTAATGACTTTACTGAATTAATCTCGATAACGCCTTTATCGAATAATTTTGTTTAACATTCACCATCTACGAGTTTTAGGGCCCCAATCCCAACAGATAGAGATATTCAAAATTTTTGTTAAGGCTATGTAAGATATTAATATGGGAGTGGTTAGTCATAAGTGATATATGTGAATGTATAAACTCTTCATATTTTATCTTGGTTATGGATTGTGTTAGCATGCTAAAAATAATGTGGAAAGATTGATTCTTTTGATTCATGTAAATTCTTGATTATTCATAGGTTACTGCTTAAACAATTACCAAGGAACTGTTTGAAAATGAATGGCAGATTGCAATGATAGAGGAATAAAGTCCACTAAATGAAGGTAAAGTCCAAAAATGAAATTGCAAGAGCTAATAAACACAGTAGTCCAAAGGGATGTGTCAAAAGTGGAGGAGATGAATTTAGTGTGTTGAAGACGCCAAGCCAAAAGTGCTTCAAAAGCAAGACCAAGAATTGTCTTTTAGTAAATTGGCTGGCAATCTAATACTCCTGGTAGAAAATAAGGGATTCCAAAAAAGATAAATTTTAGTAATTCTACTTCAAGTTATAAATCAATGGAAATTTCATAGAAATTGTAAAGGGATGATATTTTGATCACTTATTGAGTCTTTCCACAAAATATTTTCTTTGTTACAATAACAAACCCACTGTACTTTCATGGCATTTACTTCTCCTTTGGATAGAGAATGGAAAAAATAAGAAGCTTGAAAACTTCTTAAGCTATGTTTTTCAAAGCATTGAAAAATTATATTTTTATACTTTTAGAAGTTATAGTTTAATTCTTTGAGTTAGAAATAGGTTTTTACAAGCACTTGATTGCATGTTTATGAGATAAAATATGCATTATCGTTCTGGAGAGTATCCCTTTTATGTACCGATTGAGATATCAAATGTTTTCTTAATTTTTTTTTCTAATTAGTCGAGTATTTGATCAATTGAATATCTATATTTTCTTGTAGATTTTTGAAATCTATCACTTGAACGACAACCATGAACCTAACCTAGAAGACGTCTTGCGAACGAAAAGAATATAGTTGCTGCAGGTTATTGCTTGTATGGCAGCTCCTACACAATATAAACAATCTCACTCTATTGTATTCATTTGTTTATATCAGTTTCTTTATCTTTCTGCCTTTGTAGCTTGTTTTGAGTACTGGAATTGGTGTTAATGGATTCACTCTTGACCATTCTCTTTGGGAGTTCATTTTATCTCACCTAGACCTTAAGGTGAAGAATTTCTTGCTTATGTTTTTGTGTTTCTTCTTCTTCTCTCTTTTCTTTGGCATTCTTTGGGGGCTAAACCTTAGAACTACACCTCTAATTTGCAAAATAATGTTACTGGCTAGTTAGACTGTCTCATGGATGTGTCCTGTAGTCTTTAGGAACATATAAATGCAACATGAAGGTATGATGGTAATGCTTTTCGCGTTAGGAATTTAAAATGAAGGAGTTTTGCAGGAAGATTGTAACTTCTTTCTTGAAATGAGTTTAATCAAGTAGCTATTAAGTTTGACATAGGTTAACATGATCTTTGTTATTGATGCACTATGCCCACATTGTGAAGAACTTCATAGTTCACCTTCTCCATACCAAAGTTCCCCTTATCTTAAGTATGTATTCATTTAATTTTATAGTTTTTCTGTACAAAATCTTTGATAGTCAAATTAATAGAACATGATGTTAAACACCTATTTTTGAAAAGCTCTCCCTTTTAGAATGGAATCAATGTCTTATGAATATTGACATGTTTAACTTCATGATAGTTCTAAAAACTTCTTCTAAAAGGTTTATGATTATTTATTCGTTAGAGTAGATAACTTTTATCTTGATTACTTCTACATTTTTCCATAAAAGATCACTGCCTAGTTGAAAATTCAATCATTTTGTATTACAGGTATTTGAGGAGGAAAGGATCAAGGAAAGTCATTTCAGACCGAACTTATATTCCAGGCTATGGGAGTGGAATCAGTGAAAATGTCTGCTGGAGAGTTAGAATAAAAAAGAGTTGGTAAGATAGGGACTTTGATGACTCATTTGAATTTTTGAGTCATTGACTTGATGGTGGATTGATTGCTCTCAACATGCATGAATGGAATGCACAAAGAACTGGGATGATCCTACTGTAAAGTATGTTGAGCTGGTTTGACTTTTTTAAAAAATTTGAAGTTTGAAATTAGAGTTGAATTTTTAAAAATTTTGTATTTGGTGAGTTCTCTTATACTTGTACGTTTAATTGCTATATGGTTTTCATTTTTTTCCTTGTCTGTCCTTTTATTTTTTAATATTAAGAAAAACATGTTTGCTCTACTACATTAACATGCGAGTTCTACTCTCGTTCTATCCATGTTCAACAGTCCTTGTCCATGTTTTTTCTGTTGATGGCAGTACCGCTCAACTACGAGATGCTTGAAAGTCGATGTATCAATGTTCCCAAGAGTAGCATCGAGCCCCGAAACGGCAAGCCATGCTTCAAGCTAAGTAAGTCGGGATCTATAAACTGAAGGCTGTCGAAGATTCTCATATGATGGTTGTAATGAGTGATCAAATTGTGACAAGATTCTTTCACCATTTGGAACATAACACAAGTTAGGTTTTTTTGTTTTGGGTGTGATTTTTTTTCAATTTGTATTTTAGAAATACGTATACTACTCTAGCTGACACAATTATTCTTTTGGGCTTTTGTAAGCAATTGGTAAATGTTTACCTTCCTCATGTTGTGTCTTCTGTTTCTCTTTTATTCCCTTGTTATGTATGTGCCTTCATCTTAGGCTATGAGATTCTTTTCCTAAAGTTTTCTTTTATGACATCACTCTCGTGTTATCCTCCTTGGACAAACACACACACATATATGTTGTATTAGAAAATTTGTTGCAGGAGAAGATTAACCAAGAAAAAATTCTTAGTTACTTTACAAGCTCGTTATATACTTTTCAGCTTACCCTCCAACATGTGAATTGTGTTTTTAAGAAGAATGAAGATGTAGTAGGAGAGGCGGTGATGAGACAGGTTGTTATTGGTGAGGAGTTGTAATTATCCATCGATTTTTATCATTAATAATTGGGTACGAGGGCACAAAAATCAAATGGAAACTGAGCACAAACACAGCGAAAACTCACCGAAAACCACCCCATCACGTGCGTCTTAGTTCTTGTATCGCCCGTCGTCGTGGTCCTAAGCTCATCGAAGAATGCCTGACGCCAGTGTCGAAGATGTGGAAGGGAGTTGCTGGTCGGCCGAAGAAGAAAACGCAGAGGGAGCAGTTGGGAGGCTGAGTTCGGTCGTGAAGGAGGAGGAAGGAAGAGATTGAGATGGGGCTTCGTCTTGGGCTGCGTGCAAGCTTAAAATAAAGGAGGGTTAGGGTTTGAACTTGGCTATAAACTCCCCTTTATTACGAAATTGCCACCCGCTTCACAAAAAAAAGATTCATCCAAGACCTAATCAAATTAATTATTTTCCATCCACCATTAATAAGAAATAAAACTCAATTAACTCAAATTAGAGAATCACGTTAAGAATGTTGACGCTACACGTGGTATTTTTGGAAGACCTCTTGTGGCTTACCCATGCAGTTTAGAGTTTCACTGCAAAAAAGAGAAATAAAAAACAATTGGGGAAGACGAACCAATTTAATGGTTGATTTGTATGATTTTAGGAAAAAATCAAAGAGGCAACTAGATAAATGTCTAATTTTAATTGGGCATTTTGAAAAATGACCATATGATTTTTCCATTTGAAAAATGGCCAATTGCTGTTTTTAGTAGATTTGTTTTACAACGAATCAAAAGAAAATGCCCCTGAACCGATCAATTCAAGTACAACGTAAATGCAGTTAACTATAAATACAAATACAACTTAAATTTAGGAGAGAATCTAGGGTTTACCCTTAAATTAAGGGCCCGTTGAAAATCAATAACAAACATAACAAATAAGATAACAAAAATCAACTAATTAGCACGAATTAAGGGAGATAGTTGTAGAATTAAAAAAAAAAAATGTTAACTCATACCTTAAAAGTAGATAGTGCATGAAAATGATTGAATCGGTTAACTTGTGTGTATTTAAATTACTAAATTCATTCAACACAAAACCCTATTTATCATTACTCACAAATGGTTATGCAAATACAGTGTATTCAGTAAACAAATTATGCAAATACAATGTATATAGTAAACTAATAATTTACTATGGTAAACATCAAATCATCTAAAAAATGAGAAAAATCATTACTCACTATTTCCCTCCAACTTAATTCGAAAATTGGGATTGAGTATTCACCTTGTTTTTTTTTTTTTATAAAAAAATCTGAAACCCTTGAGATTCTTCCCATTTTCTTCATTTTGTGCAGTTTTTCTCATTCTCATCTTCTTCGAACCATTACAAACGAAATTCTTGAGAAACCTCTGATTTTCTTTTGGGCACCTTCCTCCAAAAGTTTTCGTTTGGAAACCAGTAAAGACTTTGAAAAAAAAATAAAAAATACTTTGTGTTGGAAAATAGAATACAAAGAGGAAAATAATGATAGATAAATACAAAATACAATATTTAACATACCTATGATGTAGATCAATAACCCTTTCAATGGTGATATGAACGACAGAGCAAAAAATCGATGGATGACAAAAAGTTGGGAAAAACGATGAAGATGCTAATTAGATAATTAAAATATAAGAATCTAATCGAAAATTAAAAATGAAAACCTAATTTCTATGTAATCTTTTAGTTTTAATAAAGATAAAATCTGAATTTGAATTTTGAGAGAGAGGAGAGAGAAGATAGATACGGTAATTCCATGATTTATGGGATAAACTGTTTTGTTTGGAGAGAGAAGATACATATTGTAATTCCATGATTTATGGGATAAACTGTTTTTTTTTTTTTTTTGTTTTTTTTAATTAAATCTGAAACTTGACTCAAGGGTATAATTGGAAAGACGATCCTCACGAAAATAGGTTAAAAAAACGGTTTAGCTATTTTTCATTAAAAAATCCGGTTTGGCCATTTTTCAAAACTACCCTGTAATTTTTTGCTATTTCTAAGGATTTCCCAAAATTCTCAAATCTCGTTTCTTTCCTTTTTTGTTTTTTTTTATTTAATTATATTAGTTGGTTTGCAAGGGTATTAAAATAGTTTTTTTTATTTAATTATATTTGTTAGTTTGCAAGGGTATTAAAGTAAATTATTTTTTTATTTAATTATATTTGATGGTTTGCAAGGGTATTAAAGTAAATGACAACGTCTATATTAAATAACCGTTGGATCGGTTTGCAAAAAAAAAAATTCAAAAAATGGCCCATTCAGGTCTCGAACCTACGACCTGATTTGTATGATTTTAGGAAAAAAATCAAATCTTGTTTCTTTCCTTTTTTGTATTTAATTATATTTGTTGGTTTGAAGGGTATTAGAGTAAATGACAACATCTATATTAAATAACCGCTGGACAAGTTTGTAAAAAATGTTTTAAAAAAATGGCCCATGTAGGTCTCGAACCTGCGACCTTCGCGTTATTAGCACGACGCTCTAACCAACTGAGCTAATAGGCCAATTCATTATTAAAAGAATGGTTGTCATATTGAATCCAATTAGTGGAGATTGGAGAAGTTATGGAGGAGGCTTATAATGTGGTGTTGTTTTTTGGTAATCCTACTTGGAGTCAAACTTTAAGTCTAAACCTCATTGACCCGTTCATTTATGATGATGTGGATATATGAATCAACTAGTCATTGCTGATTCATTTAGCCGCATGTGACATCCGTGTGTTGTAACCGTTTTTGGTTAATTCCACAGTTTGATATGTTAGTGGTGAAGGGAATAAAAGTCCCCACGTAGTGGAAGCGCATCGATTGGACCTTACGCCGTATATTAATTAACATTAAAATACCGTTACGAAAAACTCAAACAAACTTTAAGCACACTTTAAAGTTGCTGGAAAATTGGTTTAAACATGCTAGAAATAAATCTAAATTTATTTTCATGCTTTTCTAAAGAAAAGGGGAAGAACCGTTACAAACCTTCGTTGTAGACTTGATCGTTCTTTGCCAATGACGCTCAAACAAACAAAAACGCAGCAGCCTCCTTTGAGTTTCTTCGCTGGAAAATCCTTCTTGATTGACACAATAACCACAGAGGTTACACCGGTATGTCTCTAAGTCTAGGAGGCAAAAGACTTGTGGGAGTCTTTCTCTAAGAGGGAGGCTAGAGAGAATTCTTGGTCTTGTCTTGAGAGTCTAAGAGCAAGAGCAGAGTGTCATGGACCAATTAGGTCTAGTGTTCTATTTATAGAAGAGAGGTCATGAATAAAATATTCAATTAAATCATTTTTTTCCAAAATTGATTCAATCTTATTCCTTATTTAATCAATCATGATCAATCAATTCCATAATTGATTAATCTTTTCCATAAATGACTAATTACTTCCATAAGTGATTAGATCATTTCAATAAATGATTAATCACTTCCTTGAGTGATTAATTATTTCCATAATTGATTAATTCTCGGTTAATGAATTCTTTAATTAATTAACCACCAATTAAATATCACATATTTAATTTCCGACCTTGAATTAATTAATTCACCCAAATAGATTTTAGGCCTTAAATTAATTAATTCATTATTTGAACTCTTTCAAACTTCCATAAATTTATATTTGAATTTCTTCAAATATTAATTTCTCTCATAATAATATATCAATATATATTATATTTGTTTCCCTTAGTAAATTGAACATTTTCAATTTACATTTATTACTTAGTTGCCTCAAATTACTTTATGAGCTACCAGTGGGACCTAATGGACTTGCAGATCAGAAGCACCAACGATGTGAGATTAATTGGTCAAACTCATTAACCACATTAATCAATATTCGTTAACTGTGTGTACATTCCACTATAGACTCACAGTTGCACTCTTCTCACTGCAGACATATTTTCTGTGTCCACGGATCTAGACCAATATCGACTAGTTAGTCCTTCACGAGTGTCCGTAACACCAACTGGGTCAAATTACCGTTTTACCCCTGGGTTACTTCTATTTCCTTAAGTACCAGTTCTCCTCTAATGAACAACCTGTTTGTGGTCCAACCATCAAACAGAAAACCCTCTCGTGCCATTGAGAGGGTAGGGCCCTTTGTTCAAGACTCGGGGTAACCACTTAAGAGAACACTCATCTGCTTCCCTAAAGTCGAGAAGGAGTGAATTTTATCTTGTACGACTATGTTCCCAGCTCCCCATTCAGTCTTGTCCCCAAAATGGTAGGCTTATTGAGTCGGCGTATTGGCCACTCTCACCCATACAAATGAAAGGACAATCTCTCATGAGAAGGAGTCCATAATCAACTCAGGATTAAGACTAAGTTGTCTAGGTCGTCCTAGTGAAATAGAAAACCAAGTAGTTAACGGTGTTATAACCAGTGGTTACTATTTCGCAGTCTTGTCTTATGGAAACTCATTGCATAGGATACCCCCACTCGCATGTCTACTACATGAATGCGTTGGATCGCAACGTTTGTATCAAATACAAATTGGGACGTATCCATAGTGTCACCAGGATAAGGCACCCAGTCTTATCCCTATACTACAGACCCTTTAGGTTGTTTCTTGAACAATGATCCCATATGTTGCTACATATAGTTCAAGACTCATATTACAGCCTTGGATGTCTAGTTTATTGGGTTAGGGTTATTTTTAGGCAAAGACAAATATAAAATAACTAATGACAATTAATGGAAAAATATATCAATATTATTTCATTAATATCCGGTCAACAGTTACATTCACTATCTACGTGTTTTAGGGCATAAAACGCAACAGTTATAACCAGTGGTTACTATTTCGTGGTCCGGTCTTATGCAAACTCATTGCATAGGATACCCCCACTCGCATGTCTCCTACACCAACGCGTTGTATCGCAGCGTTTGTATCAAATACAAAGTGGGTCGTATCCATAGTGTCACCAGGATAAGGCACCCAGTCTTATCCCTATACTACAGACCCTTTTGGTTGTTTCTTGAACAATGATCCCATATGTCGCTACATATAGTTCAAGACTCATATTACAGCCTTGGATGTCTAGTTTATTGGATTAGGGTTATTTTTAGGAAAAGACAAATATAAAATAACTAATAACAATTAATGGAAAAATATATCAATATTATTTCATTAATATCCGGTCAACAGTTACATTCACTATCTACGAGTTTTAGGGCATAAAACCCAACAAACTCCCACTTGAACTAAAACACTAGTTAGTGGGATGTAAATGCAATAATCTAAAGCTGGAAATGTCATGTATATTAAAATAATACAATAAACTAGGGCATCCTTATACCCATTATACATTTCTCCCACTTGCCCTAGATTAGATGGCATACATATCTCGTAGACCTAAACCTTCTAGATGACCCTCAAACACTTTAGTCGCGAGAGCCTTCGTAAATAGATCAGCGATGTTGTGCTCCGAAGCAATCTTAGTGACGATCACATCTCCTCGTTGCACAATCTCCCGTATAAGGTGATACTTCCTCTCGATGTGTTTACCTCGTTTGTGGCTTTGAGGTTCTTTTGAGTTGGCTACAACCCCACTTTTGTCACAGTATAGTGTTATGGGCACGTTCATATTTGGAACCACTTCCAAATTAGTCAAGAACTTTCTAAGCCATACTGCCTCCTTAGCTGCTTTGCAAGCTGCTACATACTCAACCTCCATGGTTAAGTCTGCTATGCATCCTTGTTTGATGCTTCTCCACACTACTGCTCCTCCATTGAGGGTGAATACTGACCCTGATGTGGATTTCCTTGAATCCTTATCAGCTTGAAAGTCAGAGTCAGTGTATCCAGTAAGAATCAAATCCTTAGCTCCATACACAAGCATGTAGCCTCTCGTTCTCCGAAGATACTTTAGGAAATTCTTAACCGCTCCCCAATGGTCCAACCCTGGATTAGACTGATACCTACTGACTACTCCCACTGCATAACATATGTCAGGCCTAGTGCAGAGCATAACATACATTAAGCTGCCTACAGTTGAGGCATAGGGAATGTGTCTCATGTTCTCAATTTCTTGAGGTGTCTTAGGAGACTGTTCCTTAGACAAGTGTACCCCATGTCTGAAGGGTAGTAGTCCCTTCTTGGAGTTTTGCATCGAATATCGAGACAACATTTTGTCAATATACGTTGCTTGAGACAGTGCTAGCGTTTTGTTCTTACAATCCCTAATGATTTGGATTCCCAGAACATATTGAGCCTCTCCTAGATCTTTCATTTGGAATTGGGCTGCTAGCAATTTCTTAATGTCAGTGAGGTATCCTACATCATTTCCAATGAGTAGGATATTGTCTACATACAGTATTAGAAAAACTACTTTCCTTTTGTTTACTTTATTGTACACACAAGGCTCATCAACGTTTTGGTCAAAACCAAAAGATTTCATTGCAGTATCAAATCTAATGTTCCATGATCTGGACGCTTGTTTCAATCCATAAATGGATCGATTGAGCTTACAAACCTTTTGTTCCTGACCGTGGGCTATGAACCCTTAGGGTTGAGACATGAAGATATTCTCTTCAAGATGAACATTCAGAAAGGCAGTCTTGACGTCCATTTGCCATATTTCATAGTCATAATATGTGGCTATGGATAAGAGAATTCTTATGGACTTTAACATGGCTATAGGAGAAAATATTTCCTCATAGTCAACCCCTTCCTTTTAGGTATAACCCTTTGCCACTAGTCTAGCTTTGAAGGTCTATACCTTTCCAGCTGCATCTCTTTTTCTCTTATAGATCCATTTGCACCCTATGGGTTTTACCCCATTTGGTAGATCTGCGAGTTCCCATACAGAATTGGAGTGCATTGACTCCATTTTCAGGTTCATGGCTTTGACTCATTCATCCTTATCTTCGTCATTCATTGCCTGTCGATAGGACAATGGATCCTCAATGCCATCATTAGGTATGACAACCTGAGTTTCAGTTAAACCCAAGTAGCGATCAAGTTGTAATACAACCCTCCCACTGCGTCGAGGCACTCTCAACGTTTGAGATGGACGAGATGGATTTGAAGAATTAGTTCCTTCATCAACCCTTGTTGAAGGTCCAGCTTCATCAACAACTCTTGGTGATTCTTCAATAGCTTCTCCTAATATTATTTTGCTGCGTGGTTTATGATCTCTCATGTGGTCTTCCTCTAAGAAGGTGTCGTTTGTCGATACAATCGCCTTATTTTCTTGTGGGTCGTAGAAATAATCACCTCTCGTTTCTTTAGGGTAACCAACAAATTGACACCGTTTTGAACGAGGTTCCAGTTTCTTAGGATTTGTCACAAACACGTGTGTTGGACAACCCCTTCCATAATTCGAAAGGTGTTTCAGAAACACTTTTCGAGGGAACATTGTTCAAGATGTATACTGCAGTCTCTACTGCATACCCCAAAAATGAGCTAGGCAATTGAGCATAGCTCATCATTGATCAAACCATGTCTAACAAGGTTCTGTTTCTCCTTTCTGATACTCCATTCTGCTAAGGTGTACCAGGGGCTGAGAGTTGAGATTGGATTCCATGTTCTATCATATAATCCTGGAATCTTTGATCCATATACTCCCCTCCTCGATCAGATCGAAGTACTTTAATAGATTTACCTAACAGGTTTTCAACATCAGCCTTAAACTCCTTAAACTTTTCAAGGGCTTCAGACTTATGTCCCATTAGGTACAAGTAACCATATCTTGAATAATCATCTATAAATGAGATGAAATATTCGTACCCTCCTCGAGCTTTTACATTCATTGGACCACATAGATCCGAATGTATTAACTCTAAGGGTTCTTTGGCTCTGTAACCTTTTCCAGTAAAGGGTCTTTTGGTCATTTTTCCCTCGAGACAAAATTCACAAGGTGGTAGTGAATCATCTTCTAACTTACTTAGAAGTCCATTCTTTACCAAACGACCGATTCTATCGATGTTTATATGACCAAGTCTAAGATGCCAAAGATGAGTATTGTTACTCGTTGGAGAAATCTTTTGCCTTTTCCTTTGAGTTTCAGCATTTTTAAATAATTCGTGATTTAAAAGTGCTTTTTTTCGGTTGGTCTTAATACATACAAGTTATTTTCTAATTTGGCTAAACAAATAAGTACACCATTCTTATAAATGAACGCTTCATTCATATCAAAAGTAACTGTATACAATTGTTCAATCAAACATGAAATATAAATTAAGTTCTCTTAATCTTGGGAACGATTAACAAACTTTCTAAAAGTAAGAATCTATTTCTAAAAAATAACTTCGCAGCTCCCACTGCTTTAGCTAAAATGACTTCTCCTGTTTCGACCCTGAGTGTCATTTCCCCATCGTTCAACTGCCGAAAGGAACTATTTTCCTGAAAAGAAGAGCAAACATGATTAGTTGCTCTTGAATCAAGTATCCAGGTAAACTCATCATGTTCTACTAAGCATGTTTCTAAAACCAGTAAATCAAATTTACCTTCCTTTTCCTTCTTTTTCTCAGCAAGGTACTTTGGGCAGGTTCTCTTCCAATGTCCATCTACATTGCAGTGGAAACACTTGCCCTTGTCTGCCACAACTTTGGTTTTTCCCTTGCTTTTAGCAGCAGTACCAGGAGCTTTCCCCTTGTTTCATTTCTTCTTCTTAGTTTTCTTTGAAGAAGTGGCTACAGATTTAGTTCCAGAGGATGAACCCTTATCGAACTTTCTTTTAGAGTGAACAACGTTTGCCTCTCCTTCTATCTGTCCCTTGTTCTTAAGAAGAGACTGATAGAGTTGTAGCTCATTCAGGAGGCTAGTCAGGTTGAATGTTATTTTATTCATCATTGCATTGCTTTGAAACTGTAGAAAACTCTTCGGAAGAGATTCTAAGATGAATGCAACCTGACTACGCTCATCTATGACCGCCCCGTTTGCTTCTGCCACGTTGAATTGGACCATCATATCCAGGACATGCTCCCGAACAGACATGTCTTCTTTCATGCGGCAGCTATAAACGTATTTGAGAGCGTCATGGTGGAGTTGGTAGGACGGTTGTCCAAACATCTCCTGGAGAGAGTTCATAATCTCCCTCGCTGTTACCATGCCCTCATGCCTTTTAGCCATGACTTCAGATAAGCTGGCTAAGATATAGACGCGAGTCTTATCATTGGCCTTTGTCCAGCGGTCATAAGCATCCTTAACTTTTTGGGATGCATTACGAGCAGGGGCTGGAGGACAATCCTCCGTTAAGACGAACTGCAGATCATCGAGAACAAGAATCGTATTCAGGTTTGACTTCCACGTAGCGTAACTTTCGCCGGTTAATTTCTCATTTTCAAGCAGAGAGACAATTGAGGAAGACAATGCTGAAATTTAAACAAACAATGACCGTATTAGTTATCTTTGCCTTAACCCATTATACAAGTAAACAATTGCATACAATCCAATCAATTTAGCAAAACAGACAATCACATAACCCTAAAACTATTGATTTAGTTTTGCAACGATGTTTCAGAGGTTTAGAATATCAGCCACCGAAGGGTGATCAAGCACTCCTCCTCTGAAGTGAGACATTTCTAAACTAATTCTAATTCCAGAATAACTCATATTCTTATAGACATTAGCCACCGTTGTTCGGTCAAGAATTTGTTAACACTTTTAACTCATCCTCGTAAGTGTAACCCTCCCACTTTCAGATCTCAGAGGCAAGCACCAACAGGCTACCGAAGGGAAAGACAATTGTTGGTAATTAGCCTAAGAGCTCCTATCCTATTCAGGAGTTCACGATGTTTGATAGCGAGCTATTTTTCTATAATTAATTAAGCTAGTCTTTTACAATTATTTGCCCATATTTATGCATTTTTATGTTTTATTTGTAGGAAGTATGTGTTTGAAGCTTAATTCAGCAATTGGAGTCAAATGAAGTTTTCAATCTTAAAAAAAAAATATTCATAGCGTCGCGACGCTCTTGGCGAACTTCCAGAATCCGTAATTTCGCGGTAGCGTCGCGACGCTACCTCGACAGCGTCGCGACGCTACGACCAAATTTTTCCTTATTTAAAGATTGCGATTAGGGATTTTTTGGGGACTTCTTTTGGGAGATTTTTAGCTGTAAAACAGAGAGAAAAATCATATTTTGAAGTTGAAGCAAGCGGGGGAGCGTGGAATTGAAGACTTTGTTCGTGGAGATCGTAGCGGGGATGTGCGATCTCGACCTCCATAGTTTTTAATCTTCTTTCCCCCTTACTTTAGTTAGTTTGTAATGACTTTTTCCTGTTGGGTTTTATGTCCTAAAACTCGTAGATAGTGAATGATTAACGAATTATACACTTGTAACAATAAAGTGTTATTGAGGTTTATGCAATAAAGTGTTATTGTCATATTAAGTCTAGAATTGCACAATATGACCCAAATCCAATAAACTAAGATCCAAGGTTGTTTACATGAGACTTGGACTAGTATGTGGGGACATACGGGGATCAGTGTTCAAGTAACAACCTAAAAGGTCTATAGTATAGGGATAAGGCTGGGTACCTTATCCTGGTAACACTATGTGATACGGCCCGTTTTGTATTCGATACAGACGTATTGATCCAAGGCGTCCATTTAGGAGACATGCGAGCGGGGGTATCCTATGCAGTGAGTTTGCATAAGATCGGACCACGAAATAGTAAACCACTAGATGTAACACCGTTAACTAGTTAGGTTACTATTTCAATAGGATGACCTAGGTAACTCAATCTTAATCCTGAGTATGTCATGAACTCCTTCTCATGAGGGATTGTCCTTTGATTAGTACGGGTGAGAGTGGCCAGAACGCTGACTCAATAAGCCTACCTTCTTGGGGACAAGACCGAGTGGGGGGCTGGGGACTGATGGATTGGAATTCCCAATTCCGTTACAGCGGAAGCAATTGGACCGATTTGCAATTTAATTTCGCTCTACAAAATACCCATACATTGGCAATTACGAATTCATAATTCTACAAAACTAAGGTTAAGCAAACTCACCGTCGTCTGACGACTCCGAATTCTTCAAGAACGTCTTCTTGAATGACAGGGACCAAAAATGAAATCACCAACAATGGTTTAGACACCACCATGAGATTTCCCTGCTATCCTCTGAGATCAGGAGCGAGATTGTGGGATCTCTGAATCTCGAATTTGGGATAAAAAAAAACAGAGAAGAATTTCTCTCTGTTTTCTTGTTGGGAGAGAATGAGAGTATGGAGAGGGAGAGATTCTGCAGAATAAGAGAGATCTACTGATTTTTCATTATTTAATTAATTAAATAACACAAATTTAATTTAATTAATTAAATATTAATTAATTAATCACATTAATCAATTAATCTTATTTGCATTTAAATCATATTTAAATGCATTGCTCTCACATAATTTATAGTTTTAATATGAATCCAATTCACATTAAAATTAATCTATAGATATTAATTTAATTAAATCACATTTAATTAAATTAAATTCAACAATTAATTAATTCAAAATTAATTAATTATTTTGATTAATTAAATATGACATATTTAATTAATTACATATTAGAATCATATTCTAATTAAATCTCTCATATAATATATTGTTTAATTAAATCATATTTAATTTAAACTAAATTGAATAATTAATTAATTCATAATTAATTAATTATATATTTGAACTCCTTCAAATATATTATTCTCTCAATTTAATAAAGTTTAATCTCAAATTAAACTTTACATTATAATGTATCACAATACATTATATTAATTGTATCTCATACAATTAACTTGATTCCCAAAATTGAATTTAAACTATTCAAATTCTTTCAAGATAAATTGTTCCCAATTACTCTTTACGAGCTAGCAGGGGGACCTAATGGACCTACAGATCAGAAGCTCCAATGATATGAGGTTAACTGACTAAACTCATTAATCTAGTTAACCAATATTCATTAACTGTGGGTCACTCCACTAAAGACCCACAGTTGCACTCTTCTCACTGTAGAATATTTCTGTGTCCATGGATATTGACCAATAACAGTAAGTCAATCCTTCACGAGTGTTCGTAACTACAGCTGGGTCAAATTTCCGTTTTACCCCTGTGTTACCTCTGGCTCCTTAAGTACCAGTGCTCCTCTAATGAACAACCTGTTTATGGTCCAACCAGTAAACAGAAAGTCCCTCTCGGGCCAATGAGAGGGCGGGATCCCTTTGTTCAAGACCCGGAGTCACCACTTAAGGGAACACTCATCTACTTCTCCTAGAAGCGGGAAGGAGTGAATTCCATCTTGTGTTGTCATGTCCCCAGCCCCTCATTCGGTCTTATCCCCAAGAAGGTAGGCTTATTGAGTCGGCGTGCAGGCCACTCTCACCCGTACTAATCAAAGGACAATCCCTCATGAGAAGGAGTTCATGACACACTCAGGATTAAGACTGAGTTACCTAGGTCATCCTATTGAAACAGTAACCTAACTAGTTAACGGTGTTACATCTAGTGGTTTACTATTTCGTGGTCCGGTCTTATGCAAACTCATTGCATAGGATACCCCCGCTCGCATGTCTCCTACATGGACGCCTTGGATCAATACGTCTGTATCGAATACAAAGAGGGCCGTATCACATAGTGTTACCAGGATAAGGTACCCAACCTTATCCCTGTACTATAGACCTTTTAGGTTGTTACTTGAACACTGATCCCCGTATGTCCCCACATACTAGTTAAAGTTACATATCAACAACCTTGGATCTTAGTTTATTGGATTTGGGCCATATTGTGCAATTCTAGACTTAATATGACAATAACACTTTATTGCATAAACCTCAATAACACTTTACTGATACAAGTGTATAATTCGTTAATCATTCACTATCTACGAGTTTTAGGACATAAAACCCAACAGGGACATGACAATACAAGATGGAATTCACTCATTCCCCTATTGGGGCAAGTAGATGTGTGTTCCCTTAAGGGCTGATTCTGGGGCTTGAACAAAAGGGCGCTGTCCTCTCCTGGCCCGAGAGGAATTTCTGTTTAGTGGTTGGACCCTAAACAAGTTGTTCAATAGAGGGATCAGTGGTACTTAAGGATCCAAAGGTAACCCAGGGTAAAATGGTAATTTGACCCAGCTGGTGTTACAAACACACGTGAAGGATTGACTTATTGCATTGGTCGATATCCGTGGACACAGAAATATTCTACAGTGAGAAGAGTGCAACTGTGGGTCTTTAGTGGAGTGACCTACAGTTAACGAATGTTGATTGACTCGGTTAATGAGTTTAGCTGATCAATCTCGTACCGTTGGAGCTTCTGATCTATAGGTCCATTAGGTCCACCTGCTAGCTCATAACGGGTTCTGAGATTATATAGTCTTGATATTAAAGGGAATTTAAGTTAATTGTATTTTGATACAATTAATATAATGTATGAAGATACATTATACAATAAGTTTAATTATTGAATTAAAGTTTATAGTAAAACTAATTTTGGATATGATTCAAAATTAATTAATGAGAGAATTATGAATTTAATCAAATATGTGATATTTGATTAATTCACGAATTAATTAATTGGAGAATTAATTAATTTAATTTAGTTTGGTTAAATATGATTTAATCAAATTAAAACTATAGTTAATAATTAATGTACATTCGATGCGCATTAATACTATAGGTTAAATGAGAGATAAAATTGAATTTGATTCAATTATAAAATTTAATTAAATATTTGATATTTAATTAGTGTGGAATTCAATTAATTGAGAATTGATTGAATGGTCAATTTAATTTGATTAAATATGATTTAAATTGAATGAAGAACTTTATATTATAATTGATTTAATTAATGTTGATTTAATTAAATTAATTATAATTAATTAATTAATTAATTAATTGTTATTTAATTAATTAACGGTCCAGATCTAATTGATTTAGATCAAAGGCCAGGATTGGTTAGGGAAGTTAATTGTAACTTCCTAACCTAATCATACGTGGTGGCTGATGGGGTTTGGGAGGTGGTTCTCAGTCTGTCACTCACGAAGAATATAGAAACAGGGAGAAAATTGTCTCTCAACTCTCTCATTCTCTCACCAAAAAATACAGCAATCTTCATTGCTGTGATTCCCTTCCAAGATGTTTTTTTTTGGTTCCCACAAACCAAATCTCAGCGATCTTAGAGGATAGCGGGTGATCCATGGTGGTGGTGTCTTGATCGGAGATCAAAGAACAATTTTGGAGCATAGTGCAGTTTTTGTCTCCAATCACGTAAGTTTTCTTAGTTCTAAAATGGTTTTAGATCTAAAATATTTCAGCATGCTTAATCTGTAATAGTTTAATTTAGAAATTCTTTCTAATTTTAATTTGCAACGTATTGGTTTTTCTAAAATTGATTTTAAAAACGAGATCGTTCTTGATGGCTTTCGCTGCCAAAGAGATTTTAACCCTTCATTTCCTACTTAGTTTATCTTGTAACACCATGTATGAGTAACTAAGTTTGTTACTTAGGGATTGATGTAGTCTTTTTAGTTTATGTATTGATTTTATGGGTTGAATTGTGCAATTGTTTTATGTTTGCATTCTTAATTTAATGCTTTCAATTAATTGGCAACTAGTTGAATGATCTAAGTGTTGAGTCTTGCTCGGGAGAGGGGATTTAGCGTAGACTTTATTAAGATTGCATGACTAAAGTAGAATCTCTAAAATCGTGACGGAATTTAGAGTAACTTTAGAATCGGTTAAAAAGAACTAATTGCCTTGCTTATTAAAGAACTTAGATAGGGATATCAAGTTAGTTAATTTGCATGAGAGTCAATTATACTCGGGAGAGGTAGTTGTGATTACAGGTTCTTAGACTCATAAAACCATTGTGCGTTTTAATTCATTCGTTAAAATCAATCCTAGATTAAATTGACGAAATCAATTCCCTAAGTATTCTTTCAATTGAATTTCACATCTTTGATTTGCATTACCTTGGTTTCTAAATTTCACTACTTGTTGGTCCCTAAATAAAATTGAGCAAGATTGTTCATGGTAATTGATTTAACTTAAAAATCCAATCCAGAGGACGACACTCGATTTCACGATCACTTTATTATTACTTGACCCGTGCGCTTGCGGTAAGGAAAATTCCACATCAATGTTCCGGATCCTATGATCAGGCCCTCCGAAGGGATGGTTGCACCAGGACAACCTGCAGGCGGATCATAGGACTCTCACGGTGTGAACTAAGGGCGGAGACCGAGGGATACGTTGACACGTGTCCCGCTCCCACTTACTCTAGACATTTTTCCCATTCACCTTGATATTGATTCATGCAAACACTTTCTGAAGGGAGGCCGCTCCTAAGACGACTCGAAGCCGAGCATGAATCTCACGTTGTGAATATAGGGACGTAGGAGCAAAACTTTATTTAAATCTCGTTTTGTAATTTTCCTCCCACTGAAAATGTCCTATGGTTAATTTAGGGTTGTTTAACTTAGATAGAATTCGGCTAGGTCAATCTATCTAAGTCTGATCCTATTATAACAATTATGGAAAGGATTAAACTGCAATGTTTTTGGTGAATTAAACTTCTTTTAATAAACCCAACATTGCAAGTCAACACTACTATGGTTAATTCAACTCAATGTTCGGGTCATTCCCAGGTAGGAGGTGTTCCGTAAACCGTCAACTTAAATACCCCCAACCTTAGACAGAACTTTACCGAGAGAGTTCCCTTATAACCTTAGTAATGTAAGGTCTTTACTCTAAAGATCTAGGTGCATTAAACACTTTTAATAAACCTAGTGACATTGCATGCTAACATTTAACTATGATTAATTCAACTCCGGTATTCCGGGTCAGTTCCCAGGTAGGAGGTGTTCCGTAAACCGTCAACTTAAATACCCCCAACCTTAGACAGAACATTACCGGTGGAGTTCCCTTATAATCATAGCAATGTTTTTCCTACTTAGTCAATTAAAACTAATTTTAATTCTAAGTAAGAAAAAATTCTAATCCTATTAGAAACTGATCTAGGTCTAATTAATTTTAAACAATTTAAAATTAATCCAATTTATCATATGATCTTATGTTTGCATGCAAATCTTGATTATAGATTGACGGTTTCTAATCATTAATATTAAAGAACTATTTCAAATTATTTCAAATTTTAATGATTAATCCTATAATCAAGAATCTAGGGTTTAATTCATTCAACAATATCATTCAAATTCAATAATTAAACCATACTAATTGCATGAATAATATAACAATTATATTATTAACTATGGATGTTTCATGCTTCATGCAATATTGATTTTCTTTTTAATATAACAATTATAAGCCAATCAAGAAAATCAATCAAGCATGCTTCATTCATCACATTAAACATAACTATTTATATTTAATTTAAGTTATGACATGCTTCATGCTTTCAAATTTTTCATATAATTAATATACACTTATATTAAAAAATATAAAAACAATTCCATGCATTTAAAACATACATTATAACAATTTATAATATATAAATAAATGCAAAAGCATGTTTATAACCTAAGGTGGGATTAAATATTCTATATGGCATCCATAAAGCATATAAATAGCAATTGAACCAGTTAATTTTGGCCCCTAGGATAAAATAAAGCATTAAATTACAATAATTTTAGCTAAATTCTATCCTAAAATCCTTCTGCAGCTCCAAAAGTTGGTCTAGACAGCACGAACCGCCCCGAACCACCTCGAACCGGCCTCCAAAATCACGAACCATGCCAAAAATTGGCTGAATCGGACCGAATAGGTCCCAGCCTAGCCGAACCGGTCCGAACCGGACCATCCTCCTCTTGAACCGCACCTAATGAAGCCCTAACGCGCGCCGCCATCGTGACAGCCTCGAGACGCTATCAACACAGCATCCCGACGCTGTGCGCTTTCCTTACCGAGCGCCTACGGTATTGAGACAGCGTCGAGACGCTGTTGAAGTAGCGTCCCGACGTTGTTGCGTCTGGAGGCAGAATCTGGGTTACGCCAGTATGTCTCTAAGTCAGGAGGCAAAAGACTTGTGGGAGTCTTTCTCTAAGAGGGAGGCTAGAGAGAATTCTAGGTCTTGTCTTGAGAGTCTAAGAGCAAGAGCAGAGTGTCCTGGACCAATTAGGTCTAGTGTTCTATTTATAGAAGAGAGGTCATCAATAAAATATTCAATTAAATCAATCTTTTCCAAAATTGATTCAATCTTATTCCTTATTTAATCAATCCATGATCAATCAATTCCATAATTGATTAATCTTTTCCACAAATGACTAATTATTTCCATAAGTGATTAGATCATTTCCATAAATGATTAATTATTTCCATAATTGATCAATTCCCGGTCAATGAATTCTTTAATTAATTAACCACCAATTAAATATCACATATTTAATTTCTGATCTTGAATTAATTAATTTGTCCAAATAGATTTTAGGCCTTAAATTAATTAATTCATTATTTGAACTCTTTCAAAATTCCATAAATTTATATTTGAATTTCTTCAAATATTAATTTCTCTCATAATAATATATCAATATATATTATATTTGATTCCCTTAGTAAATTGAACATTTTCAATTTACATTTATTACTTAGTTGCCTCAAATTACTTTATGAGCTACCAGTGGGACCTAATGGACCTGCAGATCAGAAGCTCCAACGATGTGAGATTAATTGGTCAATCTCATTAACCACATTAATCAATATTCGTTAACTGTGTGTACATTCCACTATAGACTCATAGTTGCACTCTTCTCACTGTAGACATATTTTCTGTGTCCACGGATCTAGACCAATATCGACTAGTTAGTCCTTCACGAGTGTCCGTAACACCAGCTGGATCAAATTACCGTTTTACCCCTGGGTTACTTCTATTTCCTTAAGTACCAGTTCTCCTCTAATGAACAACCTGTTTGTGGTCTAACCATCAAACAGAAAACCCTCTCGTGCCATTGAGAGGGTAGGACCCTTTGTTCAAGACTCGGAGTAACCACTTAAGGGAACACTCATCTGCTTCCCTAAAGTCGAGAAGGAGTGAATTCCATCTTGTACGATTATGTTCCCAGCTCCCCATTCGGTTTTGTCCCCAAAATGGTAGGCTTATTGAGTCGGCCTATTGGCCACTCTCACCCATACAAATCAAAGGACAATCTCTCATGAGTAGGAGTCCATAATCAACTCAGGATTAAGACTAAGTTTTCTAAGTCGTCCTAGTGAAATAGAAAACCAACTAGTTAACGGTGTTATAACCAGTGGTTACTATTTCGCGGTCCAGTCTTATGCAAACTCAATGCATAGGATACCCCCACTAGCATGTCTCCTACACGAACGCGTTGGATCGCAGCGTTTGTATCAAATACAAAGTGGGACGTATCCATAGTGTCACAAGGATAAGGCACCCAGTCTTATCCCTATACTACAGACCCTTTAGGCTATTTCTTGAACAATGATCCCATATGTCGCTACATATAGTTCAAGACTCATATTACAACCTTGGATGTCTAGTTTATTGGATTAAGGTTATTTTTAGGCAAAGACAAATATAAAATAACTAATAACAATTAATGGAAAAATATATCAATATTATTTCATTAATATCCGGTCAACAGTTACATTCACTATCTACGAGTTTTAGGACATAAAACCCAACAAGTGGAATGAGCTGAGCACATGCAAGAGAGAGAGAGCACATCGTCGAAGCTGATTTTGCTGAAGCTTTCGAGGGTGAGAGGCTGAAGAAAAGCAGAGAGAAGAGCGTCGAGGGTCGTGAGAGTGGGGTTGAACGTTGTGTGAATCCTTGTAAATCTCCGGGAGTGAGTTGGGATTTCAGGTGAGTTAATATCGAGTGTCCTTTGTATATTGAGCAAGTGATCTAGTTGTTTGACATTGCTCTGAGAGGTGAGTGAATGAGGTTTAAGTATCGCCTTCTCTCTGTATTTGATGACTGTAATGGAGTTGATAATCAATATGAGTGACTAAGTGGATGTAGACCGATTATTGGGTCGAACCACTATAAAATATGTCCATCTCTTTACTTCTATCTCTGTGTTTACTGTTGTTGCAATCGATGTTCATAAGCTCCTAATACTAGGTTAGATTAAAGCACTGGTGTTTACTGATTTGTGAGTCTGTATTTAGCGTGGTTTGTGTTTAATCTGAAGCTAGAATATCAACATGTGGCCTAACAAATTTAAACCCTAAAATGTATTAGAGAAAAATTACCAAAATATTTTGAATTTGTAGGTGTGATGTTTGAATCCAATTTCAAAACATTGACAGGCATTGTAATGGTCATAGCAGGTCTTCAAAGAAGGACCCAAAGGCTCAGTTAGTGAAGACCAAAATCAACTTTGTTTTGTGTGCCACGTGAAGAGTTTGCTCGGTTTTAATTTGGCTTTTTTTTTTTAGTTCTATGTTTTGTTGGGAGGTTGTTTTTTAACTTAATTTTAAGATTTTTGGTTAGAGAGTTTCTAAGAGGCTATTTTTGCCATTGAATAGAGCTCCTAGCTAGTGAGATTTGAATCTTAGCGTTTTGAGTTTTTTGGTTAGAGAGTTTATATGTTAGTAACGTTTTAAATAGGTGTATTTCATCCTTCCATTAGAATTTGGGTGGCAAGATAATTTGATTTAGGGGAAAACTGTAGTTAATCATGTGTTTTCTCCGCCATTTTGGCTTTACTAGCTTCTTCTATCCATTATAGGGCAATAATTCAAGGTGAGTGGTTCTATGTTGAGGAACATACTTCCACCTATAAGTTTCTTGGTTTTAGTATCAATCTTCTACCTTGTTTCCAAAAACTAAGTCCAATTTTGGAACACAAAAAAAAGTAGTTTTCAAAAAATTGTTTTTGGTTTTAAAATTTGACTAGGAATTCAAATGCAACTCTAACTAGGATGAAAGTCATGGTAGGGAATTTAGGAGAAAACAAACATAATTTTTAAAAAAATTAAATGGTTATCAAAGGGGGCCTAAAGAATTATAATGAAATTGAAATGAAAAGTTGTTAATGGCAATTCAAATGAAAAGTTGACTGAAGGTCTACATTGCAACACTTGTGCAAGTCTGAGGTTCAAATTGATACAATTTGTTTAGTTTGGAGTTCAATTTGATGAACTTGAAAGTTTAGAGTTAAAATTGATACAACCTGCTAGGTTTAAATTCTTCTATCATAATGATCCATAAACAAATCTTTTATCTTACATTTTAATAGAGTAATGATAAGTATTAAAAAATATAAATCAAGTAAAAGCTAGATTCAATAAAATAAGGGTGTGTTTGGTTTAACTTTTCAAAGTGTTTAATTTTGAAAAAAAAAAATCATTTTGAAAAAATTTCTAGTGTTTGACAACCACTAAAAATGACTTATTAGAAAATGAGATTGATAAATAAATCATTTTGAGAGAAACACTTGAAACCAACTTTTTAAAAAAGAGTCTTTAGTATTCAATAACTTATGTATAAAAACACCTATGAGAAAATGCAACCAGACATATGAGTGTTTAAATTCTAAACATTTTTATACAATTTTTTTTTTTTTAAAAAAACTACATTCTTGAAAAACATTTAAATTAGAATGTATTCTAAACGGAGCCTAAGAGTGTGTTTGGTTTAACTTTTGAAGTGTTTAATTTTGAAAATAAATCATTTTGAAAAAATTTCTAATGTTTGGCAACCACTAAAAATGATTTATTAGAAAATGAGATTGATAAATAAACCATTTTGAGAGAAACACTTGAAACCAACTTTTTAAAAAAGACTTCTTTATCAGAGCCAAGTTTCAATCCTGAGACCTGTGGGTTATGGGCCCACCACGCTTCCGCTGCGCCACTCTGATTGTTGACAATTTTGATCCAATATTGTTTTACTAAATCAATACTGAAAACATTCTGTATCTTTTACGTCACCCTCATTTTTTCTAAAATTACATTATTATTTATTTTCGCTAAATATATCTGCGTTTTTTTTTTTTATTTTAATAGAGGTATATGTATGATTGTTGCTTAAAAAAATATTAATACTTAAAGAGTTGATGTAATTTTATCTCTAGTGCCACATTTAAATGCTTAAATGCTTAATTCATTTGTTAATTAAAAGCACCTAAGTATGGAGATAAACAAACTAATTTGTTGCATTAACTCATTAGTGAAGCCTTAGTGCCAGTGTAGAGGGAAGATGAGCTGAGAATTTAATAATCCAATCCCGAGCTAGTAGAGTCTGATCTTGTTGAGTTAGATCTCGCTTGTGCAAGTTAATTTTGGAAAAATTTTAATTTGTCTCCCTCATTGGTCCTTGTGTGCATATCTCTTGCTTGCTTGGTTATTGACTT
Source organism: Luffa acutangula (assembly GCA_036850905.1). Taxonomy (NCBI): domain Eukaryota; kingdom Viridiplantae; phylum Streptophyta; class Magnoliopsida; order Cucurbitales; family Cucurbitaceae; genus Luffa; species Luffa acutangula. The sequence continues at coordinate 4,376,800 of JAZFAW010000014.1, read as the reverse complement.
TTGAGCCTTGAGGATTGAGTTATGATTGTTGCATCCATTCTTCCATTGTATGTCTGATTTATAGTTTGCTCGAGGACTAGCAAAAGCTTAAGTTTGGGGGTATTTGATAGCGAGCATAGCTAGCTATCTTTACTCATTTAATTTAGCTAGTCTTTTATGATTTTTGGGCCATTTTATTGTGCTTTATTGTTTATTTTGTAGGAAATGGTTGATTGGAGCTATAATGCCATATTAGAGTTAATCGGGTGCTCGGGGCGTGAAAAGATGCAAAGGAATGAAAGGAGTAAAAGTGGAAAGAAGTCAAATCTCGGTCAACAGTAGGCTAGCGTCGAGACGCTAGCTCTTGAGCGTCTCGACGCTCACATTCCATATCAGATTAGGCGCGTAAAGCTCACAGCGTCGAGACGCTGTGATAGGAAGCGTCCTGACGCTACCGTTTTTCCTTATTCAGAACGCTCGTTTAAGAGGCAGCGTCGCGACGCTGTCTTGACAGCGTCTCGACGCTAAGACGAAAAATCAGAATAAAAGCTTATTTTCGGCTAGGTTTTGGGGGAGTTCGATTGGGGACCTTGGAGAGCCGTAAAGAGGACAGAATAGAGCATTTGGAGGCTAAAAACAAAGGGGGAGACTTGGAAATCAACCCATTGTTCGTGGGGATCGTGACGGGGACGTCGGGACTCGGCCTACATTGAGTTTTCTTTTCCCTTCTCTTCCTTTAGTTAGATTTATGGCTTTCCCATGTTTAGTTGAGCTTGTATTTACATTAATGAGTAGCTAAACTTGTAGCTTAGGGATTGATGTAGTTGATTAAGTTTATGGATTGATTTATGATTTAAGTTGTGCAATGTTATTGTGTTTGTAATCTTGATTTAATGCTTTCAATTAATTGGCCATTAGTTGGATGATTTAAGTTTCGAATCTAGCTCGGGAGAGGGGATTTGATTTAGACTTGCTCAAGATTGCATGAATAAAGTTTACTTTCTAATTCTTGACGGTTTTAGATTATCTTTAGAATTGGTTAAAAGATCTCATTGCCTTGCATGTTAATAAACTTAGATAGGGATATCAAGTTGGTTAATTTGCATGAGAATCAATTATACTCGGGAGAGGTAGTTGTGATTAAAGGGTCTTTGGCTCATAATTTCATTGTGCATAATAACTTATTCTTTAAAATCAATCCTAAACGAAATCGGCGAAATCAATTCCCTAAGTAGTTTTCCCAATTGAATTTCCATTCTTTTTACTTGCTTTGATTTGGTTTTATCATCATCTTTTCATCACCTTTTGATCCCTAAATAAAATTGGGCAAGATAATTCACAATACTTGATTTGCTTAAAAATCCAATACAGAGGACGACATTCGAATTTACTATTCACTATATTATTACTTGACCCGTGCGCTTGCGGTAGGAAAAGTCCACATCAGGCACTTAACTACATCAATTTTAGAAAATGAAAACATGCTGTCCAAATACCGTAAGGAGAGAGCAGAATTTTTACCAACCTTTTTGGAGACCGATTTAGCAACTCCCTTTGATTCCTTTGATCACGAACGGTGTGTGGACCACCTCTAGTGTCTTCCCTACAATTCTCTGGGCCAAGAACGACTTGTGGGAGTCTATAGAGATAGGGAATGGGAAGGGAATGCTTGAAGGTTCAAGCAATAGAGAGATATATGGAGATGAGTGAGTTTGAGACCAAAATCCAGCAGCATAACAATATGGAAAATGGCTCTCTTGGCTTTGAATCTGATTCATACTCCTTATATAGACATCTTCCATGCAAACAGAAGCCTCATGACACTAGACACATGGTGAAATTGCAACTCAAAGTGGATTCTATGTGTTTAATTCACAACACATGTAACTAGTGCATGCTTGTGTTATTTTCCACTATGCATCAACATGCAAGAGTGGGAATCCCACTAAATCCACTAAATTGAATCTATATTCTAAATTTTCAGCTTGCAATTCACTCTTATTTCAATTCTAAATTGAAATTGATTTCTAGGCAATTAGTTTGGGACATTTCCAAGTAATTTGATATGATTAATCAAATTAATCATTGTTACATTGTGTCATTCATTATATATGATTCTTAATCCATATATATTGTATTTAAAACACTTTTAAATTCCTTCTCTCTCATTTTCTAATTTAATTCATAATTAAATTAGTGTGTCAAACACAATTTTACAATAATACCATTTTTCCCGATTTTGAACGATTCAAAGAATCCTATCAATATGTTCTAGGCTTTAATCCGATATGAGCTAGTATGGGGATCTAATGGACTTATAGATCATGGGCTCCTACGATTCGAGGCTAACCGACTAATCTCGTTATCTAAGCTAGCCAACATTCGTTAACTATTGGGACACTCCACTATAGCCCGATAGTTGCACTCCCCTCACTATAGATATATTTCCTTCCACTTGATTTAACCATGATTAGTAAGTTGATCCTTCATAGGTTGTTCGTAGCTATAGCTAGGTCAAAAGTCTGTTTCACCCCTATAGTACTTCTATTTCCTTAAGTCCCACTGATCCTCTAATGAACAATTGGTTTATGGTCCAACCAATAAACCGAGTCCCTCTCGGGCCAATGAGAGGGCGAGATCCCTTTGTTCAAGCCCCGGAGTCAGCACTTAAGGGAACAGCCTCTCTACTATCCCTAATTTGGGTAGGAGCGAATTCCTTCTCGCACGACTATGTCCCCAGCTATCTACCCGTTCCTATCCCTGAAATGGGAGGCTTATTGAGTCGGCGATACTGAGCCACTCTCACCTATGCAGATCTAAGGATAAGCCCGAATAAACAGGAGTTCATAATCAGCTCAGGATTAAGATCGAGTTACCTAAGTCATCGTATGAAATAGTCAGTCTCGTCAGTAAACGGTGTTATAAAGCGAGAGTGACTTATTTCTCGGTCCTAGTCTTATGCAAACTCATTGCATAGGATGCCCCCACTCGCATGTCTCTACACGGACGATTTAGGATCACATTGTCTATACCATCTATAAAGTGGGTCGCGTCTCATAGTGTCCCCAGAATAAGGTACCCAACCCTATCCCTATACTATAGACCGTTTTGGCTATTACTCGAGCTTGATCCACTTTTATGTCTCTACATAAAGCTCAAGTGTTCATCCTTTAGCCATGGATCTTTGTTTATTGGATTTGGGTTTATTAAATGTGCAATTTACTTTATTCAGTAATGACTTTACTGAATTAATCTCGATAACGCCTTTATCGAATAATTTTGTTTAACATTCACCATCTACGAGTTTTAGGGCCCCAATCCCAACAGATAGAGATATTCAAAATTTTTGTTAAGGCTATGTAAGATATTAATATGGGAGTGGTTAGTCATAAGTGATATATGTGAATGTATAAACTCTTCATATTTTATCTTGGTTATGGATTGTGTTAGCATGCTAAAAATAATGTGGAAAGATTGATTCTTTTGATTCATGTAAATTCTTGATTATTCATAGGTTACTGCTTAAACAATTACCAAGGAACTGTTTGAAAATGAATGGCAGATTGCAATGATAGAGGAATAAAGTCCACTAAATGAAGGTAAAGTCCAAAAATGAAATTGCAAGAGCTAATAAACACAGTAGTCCAAAGGGATGTGTCAAAAGTGGAGGAGATGAATTTAGTGTGTTGAAGACGCCAAGCCAAAAGTGCTTCAAAAGCAAGACCAAGAATTGTCTTTTAGTAAATTGGCTGGCAATCTAATACTCCTGGTAGAAAATAAGGGATTCCAAAAAAGATAAATTTTAGTAATTCTACTTCAAGTTATAGATCAATGGAAATTTCATAGAAATTGTAAAGGGATGATATTTTGATCACTTATTGAGTCTTTCCACAAAAGATTTTCTTTGTTACAATAACAAACCCACTGTGCTTTCATGGCATTTACTTCTCCTTTGGATAGAGAATGGAAAAAATAAGAAGCTTGAAAACTTGTTAAGCTATGTTTTTCAAAGCATTGAAAAATTATATTTTTATACTTTTAGAAGTTATAGTTTAATTCTTTGAGTTAGAAATAGGTTTTTACAAGCACTTGATTGCATGTTTATGAGATAAAATATGCATTATCGTTCTGGAGAGTATCCCTTTTATGTACCGATTGAGATATCAAATGTTTTCTTAATTTTTTTTTCTAATTAGTCGAGTATTTGATCAATTGAATATCTATATTTTCTTGTAGATTTTCGAAATCTATCACTTGAACGACAACCATGAACCTAACCTAGAAGACGTCTTGCGAACGAAAAGAATATAGTTGCTGCAGGTTATTGCTTGTATGGCAGCTCCTACACAGTATAAACAATCTCACTCTATTGTATTCATTTGTTTATATCAGTTTCTTTATCTTTCTGCCTTTGTAGCTTGTTTTGAGTACTGGAATTGGTGTTAATGGATTCACTCTTGACCATTCTCTTTGGGAGTTCATTTTATCTCACCTAGACCTTAAGATGAAGAATTTCTTGCTTATGTTTTTGTGTTTCTTCTTCTTCTCTCTTTTCTTTGGCATTCTTTGGGGGCTAAACCTTAGAACTACACCTCTAATTTGCAAAATAATGTTACTGGCTAGTTAGACTGTCTCATGGATGTGTCCTGTAGTCTTTAGGAACATATAAATGCAACATGAAGGTATGATGGTAATGCTTTTCGCGTTAGGAATTTAAAATGGAGGAGTTTTGCAGGAAGATTGTAACTTCTTTCTTGAAATGAGTTTAATCAAGTAGCTATTAAGTTTGACATAGGTTAACATGATCTTTGTTATTGATGCACTATGCCCACATTGTGAAGAACTTCATAGTTCACCTTCTCCATACCAAAGTTCCCCTTATCTTAAGTAGGGGTGTAAGATTTCCGGGTCGGGTCGGTTGTACGGACAAACCGACCCGACCCGACGGGGGTCGGTTGTACGGGCAAACCGACCCGACCTGACCCAACCCGATTCAGTGTGACCCGGGTCGGGTCGGGTCGGGCCTTTTTTTTTTTTAGTTTAACGACCACCAAAAAAAAACCTAACCCCAGTGACAAGTAAACACACCACAAAGCCTCTTTCTCTCTCGAGTTTACACACCAAAAAACCAAAACCCAGTAACAAATAACACACCACAAAGCTTAAAATTACAGAACCCACAACTAGCAATTACAAAAATTAAAAGAAAATTCTTAAATAAAGCTAATAAATCAAACCCAAAAACCAACAGCACGGAAAGAGTCCTTGCATGAAGAAGAATTCAACAAAAAGCTAAAATACCATGGACATTCTACTGAAGTGGAAACTTGTTTTTGATGTGCAAAAGAATGAGCTATAAAAATTAAGACCCAGTACATCAAACCCTCGTCCTACCATACAGATCTAATATAGGAAGTTGTTCTTCTGCCTGCTCCTCTGTACTCGAAATCAACTGACCCTTTTGTTTAACGCTTTACAGATCTCCAACTTCGCTTTTTGGTGTGCCCTAGACTCCGATTTTCCCACATTTTCTGTTCCCAATTTGAAATTTGGGGTTCTGATGACCCTAGATGCTTCTTGAGTCATCTTCTCCGGCGAAGTTTGTCACCTTTCATGGACAACCACATGTACGATGCCTGAGCTCCGAAGATCCAGTCCTGACTGCGCACCAGACGCCCATTAAGCAACTGTGAGAACACGCCACCGAGGGAAATCCGCTAAACGCAGCGGAGGGAAGAGTATTAAGGAGGGGAAAGACGCGATCGAGGCCGATGGTGACGAACTGCGGGAGAGGAGGAGAGAAAAGGTGAGCTGCGGGAGAGGAGGAGAGAAGAGGCGAATATAAAATGCGAATGAAACCCTAGGCGAGCTGCGTTCGGTTCGGGTAAAATATATGCGAGGACCGAATCGAACCTATCGGTTCGGTTCGGTTCTATCAGAAATTAAATAAAAACCGAACCGAACCGGTTCGGTTCGCTGGTTCGGTTCGGGTTTTTTCACCCCTAATCTTAAGTATGTATTCATTTAATTTTATAGTTTTTCTGTACAAAATCTTTGATAGTCAAATTAATAGAACATGATGTTAAACACCTATTTTTGAAAAGCTCTCCCTTTTAGAATGGAATCAATGTCTTATGAATATTGACATGTTTAACTTCATGATAGTTCTAAAAACTTCTTCTAAAAGGTTTATGATTATTTATCCGTTAGAGTAGATAACTTTTATCTTGATTACTTCTACATTTTTCCATAAAAGATCACTGCCTAGTTGAAAATTCAATCATTTTGTATTACAGGTATTTGAGGAGGAAAGGATCAAGGAAAGTCATTTCAGACCGAACTTATATTCCAGGCTATGGGAGTGGAATCAGTGAAAATGTCTGCTGGAGAGTTAGAATAAAAAAGAGTTGGTAAGATAGGGACTTTGATGACTCATTTGAATTTTTGAGTCATTGACTTGATGGTGGATTGATTGCTCTCAACATGCATGAATGGAATGCACAAAGAACTGGGATGATCCTACTGTAAAGTATGTTGAGCTGGTTTGACTTTTTTAAAAATTTGAAGTTTGAAATTAGAGTTGAATTTTTAAAAATTTTGTATTTGGTGAGTTCTCTTATACTTGTACGTTTAATTGCTATATGGTTTTCATTTTTTTCCTTGTCTGTCCTTTTATTTTTTAATATTAAGAAAAATATTTTTGCTCTACTAGATTAACATGTGAGTTCTACTCTCGTTCTATCCATGTTCAGCAGTCCTTGTCCATGTTTTTTCTGTTGATGGCAGTACTGCTCAACTACGAGATGCTTGAAAGCCGATGTATCAATGTTCACAAGAGTAGCATCGAGCCCCGAAACGGCAAGCCATGCTTCAAGCTAAGTAAGTCGGGATCTATAAACTGAAGGCTGTCGAAGATTCTCATATGATGGTTGTAATGAGTGATCAAATTGTGACAAGATTCTTTCACCATTTGGAACATAACACAAGTTAGGTTTTTTTGTTTTGGGTGTGATTTTTTTCAATTTGTATTTTAGAAATACGTATACTACTCTAGCTGACACAATTATTCTTTTGGGCTTTTGTAAGCAATTGGTAAATGTTTACCTTCCTCATGTTGTGTCTTCTGTTTCTCTTTTATTCCCTTGTTATGTATGTGCCTTCATCTTAGGCTATGAGATTCTTTTCCTAAAGTTTTCTTTTATGACATCACTCTCGTGTTATCCTCCTTGGAAACACACACACACATATATGTTGTATTAGAAAATTTGTTGCAGGAGAAGATTAACCAAGAAAAAATTCTTAGTTACTTTACAAGCTCGTTATATACTTTTCAGCTTACCCTCCAACATGTGAATTGTGTTTTTAAGAAGAATGAAGATGTAGTAGGAGAGGCTATTGCAATGGAGGTGATGAGACAGGTTGTTATTGGTGAGGAGTTGTAATTATCCATCGATTTTTATCATTAATAATTGGGTACGAGGGCACAAAAATCAAATGGAAACTGAGCGAAAACACAGCGAAAACTCACCGAAAACCACCCCATCACGTGCGTCTTAGTTCTTGTATCGCCCGTCGTCGTGGTCCTAAGCTCATCGAAGAATGCCTGACGCCAGTGTCGAAGATGTGGAAGGGAGTTGCTGGTCGGCCGAAGAAGAAAACGCAGAGGGAGCAGTTGGGAGGCTGAGTTCGGTCGTGAAGGAGGAGGAAGGAAGAGATTGAGATGGGGCTTCGTCTTGGGCCCATTAATAAGAATTTTTCCATCCACCATTAATAAGAAGTGGTTATGCAAATACAGTGTATTCAGTAAACAAATTATGCAAATACAAAACCCTATTTATCATTACTCACAAATGGTTATGCAAATACAGTGTATTCAGTAAACAAATTATGCAAATACAATGTATATAGTAAACTAATAATTTACTATGGTAAACATCAAATCATCTAAAAAATGAGAAAAATCATTACTCACTATTTCCCTCCAACTTAATTCGAAAATTGGGATTGAGTATTCACCTTGTTTTTTTTTTTTTTTTATAAAAAAATCTGAAACCCTTGAGATTCTTCCCATTTTCTTCATTTTGTGCAGTTTTTCTCATTCTCATCTTCTTCGAACCATTACAAACGAAATTCTTGAGAAACCTCTGATTTTCTTTTGGGCACCTTCCTCCAAAAGTTTTCGTTTGGAAACCAGTAAAGACTTTGAAAAAAAAATAAAAAATACTTTGTGTTGGAAAATAGAATACAGAGAGGAAAATAATGATAGATAAATACAAAATACAATATTTAACATACCTATGATGTAGATCAATAACCCTTTCAATGGTGATATGAACGACAGAGCAAAAAATCGATGGATGACAAAAAGTTGGGAAAAACGATGAAGATGCTAATTAGATAATTAAAATATAAGAATCTAATCGAAAATTAAAAATGAAAACCTAATTTCTATGTAATCTTTTAGTTTTAATAAAGATAAAATCTGAATTTGAATTTTGAGAGAGAGGAGAGAGAAGATAGATACGGTAATTCCATGATTTATGGGATAAATTGTTTTGTTTGGAGAGAGAAGATACATATTGTAATTCCATGATTTATGGGATAAACTGTTTTTTTTTTGTTTTTTTTAATTAAATCTGAAACTTGACTCAAGGGTATAATTGGAAAGACGATCCTCACGAAAATAGGTTAAAAAAACGGTTTAGCTATTTTCCATTAAAAAATCCGGTTTGGCCATTTTTCAAAACTACCCTGTAATTTTTTGCTATTTCTAAGGATTTCCCAAAATTCTCAAATCTCGTTTCTTTCCTTTTTTGTTTTTTTTTTTATTTAATTATATTAGTTGGTTTGCAAGGGTATTAAAATAGTTTTTTTTATTTAATTATATTTGTTAGTTTGCAAGGGTATTAAAGTAAATTATTTTTTTTTTATTTAATTATATTTGATGGTTTGCAAGGGTATTAAAGTAAATGACAACGTCTATATTAAATAACCGTTGGATCGGTTTGCAAAAAAAAATTAAAAAAATGGCCCATTTAGGTCTCGAACCTACGACCCGATTTGTATGATTTTAGGAAAAAATCAAATCTCGTTTCTTTCCTTTTTTGTTTTTTTTTATTTAATTATATTTGTTGGTTTGAAGGGTATTAGAGTAAATGACAACATCTATATTAAATAACCGCTGGACAAGTTTGTAAAAAAAGTTTTAAAAAAATGGCCCATACAGGTCTCGAACCTGCGACCTTCGCGTTATTAGCACGACGCTCTAACCAACTGAGCTAATAGGCCAACTCATTATTAAAAGAATGGTTGTCGTATTGAATCCAATTAGTGGAGATTGGAGAAGTTATGGAGGAGGCTTATAATGTGGTGTTGTTTTTTGGTAATCCTACTTGGAGTCAAACTTTCAGTCTAAACCTCATTGACCCGTTCATTTATGATGATGTGGATATATGAATCAACTAGTCATTGTTGATTCATTTAGCCGCATGTGACATCCGTGTGTTGTAACCGTTTTTGGTTAATTCCACAGTTTGATATGTTAGTGGTGAAGGGAATAAAAGTCCCCACGTAGTGGAAGCGCATCGATTGGACCTTACGCCGTATATTAATTAACATTAAAATACCGTTACGAAAAACTCAAACAAACTTTAAGCACACTTTAAAGTTGCTGGAAAATTGGTTTAAACATGCTAGAAATAAATCTAAATTTATTTTCATGCTTTTCTAAAGAAAAGGGGAAGAACCGTTACAAACCTTCGTTGTAGACTTGATCGTTCTTTGCCAATGACGCTCAAACGAACAAAAACGCAGCAGCCTCCTTTGAGTTTCTTCGCTGGAAAATCCTTCTTGATTAACACAATAACCACAGAGGTTACACCGGTATGTCTCTAAGTCTAGGAGGCAAAAGACTTGTGGGAGTCTTTCTCTAAGAGGGAGGCTAGAGAGAATTCTTGGTCTTGTCTTGAGAGTCTAAGAGCAAGAGCAGAGTGTCATGGACCAATTAGGTCTAGTGTTCTATTTATAGAAGAGAGGTCATGAATAAAATATTCAATTAAATCATTTTTTTCCAAAATTGATTCAATCTTATTCCTTATTTAATCAATCATGATCAATCAATTCCATAATTGATTAATCTTTTCCATAAATGACTAATTACTTCCATAAGTGATTAGATCATTTCAATAAATGATTAATCACTTCCTTAAGTGATTAATTATTTCCATAATTGATTAATTCCCGGTTAATGAATTCTTTAATTAATTAACCACCAATTAAATATCACATATTTAATTTCCGACCTTGAATTAATTAATTCACCCAAATAGATTTTAGGCCTTAAATTAATTAATTCATTATTTGAACTCTTTCAAACTTCCATAAATTTATATTTGAATTTCTTCAAATATTAATTTCTCTCATAATAATATATCAATATATATTATATTTGTTTCCCTTAGTAAATTGAACATTTTCAATTTACATTTATTACTTAGTTGCCTCAAATTACTTTATGAGCTACCAGTGGGACCTAATGGACTTGCAGATCAGAAGCTCCAACGATGTGAGATTAATTGGTCAAACTCATTAACCACATTAATCAATATTCGTTAACTGTGTGTACATTCCACTATAGACTCACAGTTGCACTCTTCTCACTGCAGACATATTTTCTGTGTCCACGGATCTAGACCAATATCGACTAGTTAGTCCTTCACGAGTGTCCGTAACACCAACTGGGTCAAATTACCGTTTTACCCCTGGGTTACTTCTATTTCCTTAAGTACCAGTTCTCATCTAATGAACAACCTGTTTGTGGTCCAACCATCAAACAGAAAACCCTCTCGTGCCATTGAGAGGGTAGGACCCTTTGTTCAAGACTCGGAGTAACCACTTAAGGGAACACTCATCTGCTTCCCTAAAGTCAAGAAGGAGTGAATTCCATCTTGTACGATTATGTTCCCAGCTCCCCATTCGGTTTTGTCCCCAAAATGGTAGGCTTATTGAGTCGGCCTATTGGCCACTCTCACCCATACAAATCAAAGGACAATCTCTCATGAGTAGGAGTCCATAATCAACTCAGGATTAAGACTAAGTTTTCTAAGTCGTCCTAGTGAAATAGAAAACCAACTAGTTAACGGTGTTATAACCAGTGGTTACTATTTCGCGGTCCAGTCTTATGGAAACTCAATGCATAGGATACCCCCACTAGCATGTCTCCTACACGAACGCGTTGGATCGCAGCGTTTGTATCAAATACAAAGTGGGACGTATCCATAGTGTCACAAGGATAAGGCACCCAGTCTTATCCCTATACTACAGACCCTTTAGGCTATTTCTTGAACAATGATCCCATATGTCGCTACATATAGTTCAAGACTCATATTACAACCTTGGATGTCTAGTTTATTGGATTAAGGTTATTTTTAGGCAAAGACAAATATAAAATAACTAATAACAATTAATGGAAAAATATATCAATATTATTTCATTAATATCCGGTCAACAGTTACATTAACTATCTACGAGTTTTAGGACATAAAACCCAACAAGTGGAATGAGCTGAGCACATGCAAGAGAGAGAGAGCGCATCGTCGAAGCTGATTTTGCTGAAGCTTTCTAGGGTGAGAGGCTGAAGAAAAGCAGAGAGAAGAGCGTCGAGGGTCGTGAGAGTGGGGTTGAACGTTGTGTGAATCCTTGTAAATCTCCGGGAGTGAGTTGGGATTTCAGGTGAGTTAATATCGAGTGTCCTTTGTATATTGAGCAAGTGATCTAGTTGTTTGACATTGCTCTGAGAGGTGAGTGAATGAGGTTTAAGTATCGCCTTCTCTCTGTATTTGATGACTGTAATGCAGTTGATAATCAATATGAGTGACTAAGTGGATGTAGACCGATTATTGGGTCGAACCACTATAAAATATGTCCATCTCTTTACTTCTATCTCTGTGTTTACTGTTGTTGCAATCGATGTTCATAAGCTCCTAATACTAGGTTAGATTAAAGCACTGGTGTTTACTGATTTGTGAGTCTGTGTTTAGCGTGGTTTGTGTTTAATCTGAAGCTAGAATATCAACATGTGGCCTAACAAATTTAAACCCTAAAATGTATTAGAGAAAAATTACCAAAATATTTTGAATTTGTAGGTGTGATGTTTGAATCCAATTTCAAAACATTGACAGGCATTGTAATGGTCATAGCAGGTCTTCAAAGAAGGACCCAAAGGCTCAGTTAGTGAAGACCAAAATCAACTTTGTTTTGTGTGCCACGTGAAGAGTTTGCTCGGTTTTAATTTGGCTTTTTTTTTTTTAGTTCTATGTTTTGTTGGGAGGTTGTTTTTTAACTTAATTTTAAGATTTTTGGTTAGAGAGTTTCTAAGAGGCTATTTTTGCCATTGAATAGAGCTCCTAGCTAGTGAGATTTGAATCTTAGCGTTTTGAGTTTTTTGGTTAGAGAGTTTATATGTTAGTAACGTTTTAAATAGGTGTATTTCATCCTTCCATTAGAATTTGGGTGGCAAGATAATTTGATTTAGGGGAAAACTGTAGTTAATCATGTGTTTTCTCCGCCATTTTGGCTTTACTAGCTTCTTCTATCCATTATAGGGCAATAATTCAAGGTGAGTGGTTCTATGTTGAGGAACATACTTCCACCTATAAGTTTCTTGGTTTTAGTATCAATCTTCTACCTTGTTTCCAAAAACTAAGTCCAATTTTGGAACACAAAAAAAAGTAGTTTTCAAAAAATTGTTTTTGGTTTTAAAATTTGACTAGGAATTCAAATGCAACTCTAACTAGGATGAAAGTCATGGTAGGGAATTTAGGAGAAAACAAACATAATTTTTAAAAAAATTAAATGGTTATCAAAGGGGGCCTAAAGAATTATAATGAAATTGAAATGAAAAGTTGTTAATGGCAATTCAAATGAAAAGTTGACCGAAGGTCTACATTGCAACACTTGTGCAAGTCTGAGGTTCAAATTGATACAATTTGTTTAGTTTGGAGTTCAATTTGATGAACTTGAAAGTTTAGAGTTAAAATTGATACAACCTGCTAGGTTTAAATTCTTCTATCATAATGATCCATAAATAAATCTTCTATCTTACATTTTAATAGAGTAATGATAAGTATTAAAAAATATAAATCAAGTAAAAGCTAGATTCAATAAAATAAGGGTGTGTTTGGTTTAACTTTTCAAAGTGTTTAATTTTGAAAAAAAAAAACCATTTTGAAAAAATTTCTAGTGTTTGACAACCACTAAAAGTGACTTATTAGAAAATGAGATTGATAAATAAATCATTTTGAGAGAAACACTTGAAACCAACTTTTTAAAAAAAGAGTCTTTAGTATTCAATAACTTATGTATAAAAACACCTATGAGAAAATGCAACCAGACATATGAGTGTTTAAATTCTAAACATTTTATACAATTTTTTTTTTTTAAAAAAGTACATTCTTGAAAAACATTTAAATTAGAATGTATTCTAAACGGAGCCTAAGAGTGTGTTTGGTTTAACTTTTGAAGTGTTTAATTTTGAAAATAAATCATTTTGAAAAAATTTCTAATGTTTGGCAACCACTAAAAATGATTTATTAGAAAATGAGATTGATAAATAAACCATTTTGAGAGAAACACTTGAAACCAACTTTTTAAAAAAGACTTCTTAAGTAAACAATAACTTTTTAAAAAAGACTTCTTTATCAGAGCCAGGTTTCGATCCTGGGATCTGTGGGTTATGGGCCCACCACGCTTCCGCTGCACCACTCTGATTGTTGACAGTTTTGATCCAATATTGTTTTACTAAATCAATACTGAAAACATTTTGTATCTTTTACGTCACCCTCATTTTTCCTAAAATTACATTATTATTTATTTTCGCTAAATATATCTGCATTTTTTTTATTTTAATAGAGGTATATGTATGATTGTTGCTTAAAAAAATATTAATACTTAAGAGTTGATGTAATTTTATTTTAATCAATTATTATTTTCTTTAATATTTAATAACTAGTTAAAATTTAAAAAGAAACATCACTATTAAATAAAATAGTAATAAAATAAATTTTGATTTTTTTTATTGAAGGTTAGTATTTTAATTAAAATTTATATTGACATGTTGTTTAGTAATGCATTTTAATTAGTTAAAAATATGAAAAGGAATGTTTGTTTCTTTTAGTTCATCAAAATTTGGAGGTGAGCGAATTTGAACCTCTAACCTTTTGGTTAAGGATACATGTCAATACCGTTGAGCTAGGCTCACTTTGGCTAAAATAATTATAATACATATAATTCTTATTCTCTTATTCTAATTCTGAGTAGTCTCCAATAAACATCAATTATTTATGTTGATGGTCAAATTTGGTCGGGAGGAACTCATCTGACCTTCACGTGCCACCAATGATAAATTTGTTTGATAGAGGAGAAGATGTGGCCTACATATGGGTCGGGCCAAGTTGGCCCGACCCTTTGGTCTGGTCTTCCTCTAGGTTGGTTTCCTGGTCCTATCTCTACCCAGTTGTCCTCGTTAGCTCATTGTACATCGGACTGATCCAAAACTACCTATAACAATTTATTTATTTTTATTATGATTCTAGACAACTTCTAGTAAACAACATAAAAATAATAACATTCACATTTCGATTCGCGGTAAGTAAACATAACCTATAAAAATGATGACATGCTAGTCTTCCCTTTGTTCATCATGTTTTAAAATTTGGTAGCTCGTTAGATACATGTTCAATTTTCAACTATTTTCTTTGAGTGACCGAGCCAATGAATATTTCATTCAAGTAGGGCTAGTCAATTTTTTTAAAAGATGGTCTTGAATGAGAAACTTTGATAAGTTACAAATTATCACATCATTATTTTTGAATTAATAATAAAATTAAAAATAATTAAATTTGGGACAAATTATAAAATTGACAGGTGTCCCAAACTTAATTTGAGGACGTAGTTAGCCTACTCTAAACTCTTAAGGCTTGATAGCGAGCATAGCTAGCTATCTTTACTCATTTAATTTAGCTAGTCTTTTATGATTTTTTGGGCCATTTTATTGTGCTTTATTGTTTATTTTGTAGGAAATGGTTGATTGGAGCTATAATGCAATATCAGAGTTAATCAGGTGCTCGGGGCGTGAAAAGATGCAAAGGAATGAAAAGAGTAAAAGTGGAAAAGAGTCAAATCTCGGTCAACAGCAGGCTAGCGTCGAGACGCTAGCTCTTGAGCGTCGAGACGCTCACATTCCATATCAGATTAGGCGCGTAAAGCTCACAGCGTCGAGACGCTGTGATAGGAAGCGTCCCGACGCTACCGTTTTTCCTTATTCAGAACGCGCGTTTAAGAGGCAGCGTCGCGACGCTGTCTTGACAGCGTCTCGACGCTAAGACGAAAAATCAGAATAAAAGCTTATTTTCGGCTAGGTTTTAGGGGAGTTCGATTTGGGACCTTTTGGAGCCGAAAGGAGGACAGAACAGAGCACTTTGGAGGCTGAAACAAAGGGGGAGACTTGGAAATCAACCCATTGTTCGTGGGGATCGTGACGGGGACGTCGGGACTCGGCCTACATTGAGTTTTCTTTTCCCTTTTCTTCCTTTAGTTAGATTTATGGCTTTCATATGTTTAGTTGAGATTGTATTTTCATTCATGAGTAGCTAAACTTGTAGCTTAGGGATTGATGTAGTTGATTAAGTTTATGGATTGATTTATGGTTTAAGTTGTGTAATGTTATTGTGTTTGTAATCTTGATTTAATGCTTTCAATTAATTGGCCATTAGTTGGATGATTTAAGTTTCAAATCTAGCTCGGGAGAGAGGATTTGATTTAGACTTACTCAAGATTGCATGAATAAAGTTTATTTTCTAATTCATGACGGTTTTAGATTAACTTTAGAATTGGTTAAAAGATCTCATTGCCTTGCATGTTAATAAACTTAGATAGGGATATCAAGTTGGTTAATTTGCATGAGAATCAATTATACTCGGGAGAGGTAGTTGTGGTTAAAGGGTCTTTGGCTCATAATTTCATTGTGCATAATAACTTATTCTTTAAAATCAATCCTAAACGAAAACGGCGAAATCAATTCCCTAAGTAGTTTTCCCAATTGAATTTCCATTCTTTTTACTTGCTTTGATTTAGCTTTATTATCACTCATTCATCACTTTTTAATCCCTAAATAAAATTGAGCGAGATTATTCACAATACTCAATTCGCTTAAAAATCCAATCCAGAGGACGACATTCGAATTTACTATTCACTATATTATTACTTGACCCGTGCGCTTGCGGTTAGGAAAAGTCCACATCAAGGCTACATGTCCATTTGATCAAATAATTCAAAGCTAATTTTGTCAAATTTGGTTCATATGCTATTTGGTTGATACGATATTTTGGTCAAGCTTAAATCAAATCCAAATCCAAATGGTTAAACTCAAAGCTAATAAAGTCCAAAGTCTAAATGGTTGAGCCTGGAAACCGTTAAAGCTCAAACTCACATATTCATGCAAAACTCTACAAATAGGAAAACTTTCCATTTGAAGGGTTCAGAAAATTAACTCTCAAAAGAGACGAGAGAACCCAAAGAGAAATTTGAATGAAAGGAAACAAGAAGACTTCTTGAAATCCTTAAGCCTTGAACACTCTTTGAAGATCAAAGAAACTTCAAGACTTGAAGACTTCGAGGGTTCAAGACTAAGGATTAATTTGAAGTTTCAAACCTCGAGAACAAGTGCTCTAACCCTTTGAAACACACACCCAAGAAAGAGGACTCTTGAAGACCGAATACTCTTAGAGAACCGAAGACACTTTGAAGATT
>JAZFAW010000014.1:4289073-4358015 GCA_036850905.1 Luffa acutangula | reverse complement strand
GTGGTTTTTCATATAGAATTGTGTCTCTTGTTTAACAGGTTTTAAAATTTTTTGGTTAGCCTTATGGTATGTCGTTATGCTGTCGAAATTTTTCGAAGCATCCGGTTAGAATTTATCTGATGCCTCTCGCATCTTTTCTTCTTTTGGCCATTCATATATAAATAAAATTAAATTTAAAAAAAAAAAATGTTAAGGGTCTCCATGTTGGTCTATGGCACTTTGCTTGTGCGTTTGATTTCCTATGTATGGACCCCACGTGGAGTTTTTAATAGCCACACCCGTTCAAAGTTATTTCTAGGAAAATAAAGCGATGCACGGGAATACTTTTTTTTTCCTCTGAATTTCTCACTTGATTCTTTTTTTTTTTTTTTTTTTTAGTTTCTTGTTTGGATGTATTTTGCGTTGTTTGTGGTTGAAGGGATGGTTTTGGGGGAAATGAATGACATCTTGATTAATTGTTGTTGTCTTCTGATGTTTAGGTTCGGTATATTTGTAACTTTCCAGGGAAATTTTATGTGTGAGAGTTGATTGATTGGTAGGCTAGGTCCACAACTTGTATTTACTAGTGTCCCTCTTTTTGGATTTGATGTCCTACTTAATGTAATCTAGGCTAACGTGTCTCGTTTCATAACTATATCGTTTTCAGTTTTCTATATTTTAAATCATGCCTACTTTATTTCAATTTCTTCTTGTGTGTTTTTCACCATTCTTGAAATAAATTTCTTTCTTTTCTTTTTTTTTACAAGAAACATCATAGAAATATATTAATCTCAAAAGGGGAAAACAGCCTAAGGGCTAAGATTGGAGGAAACCCTTGTTCAGAAACTATTTTAACAAAGTCTTCCAATCGCTAATAATCATTAGCAAGCTATAATTACAAAAAGAATTTTTGTATAAGGATATCCACCAAGATGTACACTGTCACAAAAAAAAATCGAAACTACTGCAACGCATTTATCTTCAAAAGTTATAGCATTTCTTTCTTTCCACAAAAGCCAAAAGTAGCCCTGAACACACAACTAGCCATTATCTTAGCTTTTCCTCTTAAGATTTCACAGAGCCAAGCCCTTAATATAACCACTCATCAATCTTCTTTGTCATACAAAAAGAAATACCCAGTAGACTTGCAACAAAACTCTAAGGTGATCTAAGTCTTCTGCTGATTCAAGACAGCCTACAAGCTGAGGGGGATAAAGTCCACTGCTTAAATTTCTTTTGTAGCTTATCATTGGTATTTAGGCTTCTATAGGCAAGCTACTACAGAAAAACTTTAACCTTCTTAGGGCTCTTGTGCTTCCAAATCCAACTACTAATGGACTGATTAACTTTGGGAGAGGTTTGTGATCATCGATTGAAACATAGTTTTAGTCGAATAGTTGCTTGATCCTTCCAGCTTCCAACTTTATCAGATCTAGATCATTAACCAGATTCGAACTTATGGCCCTCTGTACCAAAAAGATGTGCTGACCAGACTGCTACACCTTGTCTGACCTCCCTAGAGCATATAGATCCACCCAAGCGACGAACACTCAAACCAAACTCGCCTATCCTTTTGGGCACCAGGGACGCGAGAACCAATTTGAGTAATCAAAAGCTTTTTTTTTAATAATAAAATCTGATCTAACTACTGCAATTTCGGGCGATTCCAATAAATCGTCTTGTGCTGAAGCGAAGCCACTTAATAGAGTTTACAAAGGTAAGGATTGGGCACATTTTGTTTTGCTTCCTCTTCATTTGCATTTCCAAATTTGGCTCGCTCTCGGCTACGTGTCCTTTGGATTTGGATTCAAACCACTTACACAAGGATTTTCAGTCCTTTGCTCTAACCAACTGAGCTACCTGAACCACTTTTCTAAAGTTTGTTTTCTCCAAAGAATACGCCCTACCTTACTGCTTGACTAGTAAGGAAAAAACCATTTACTCAAATAAATAGTTAGGGCTTTCTTTTTCGCTTGTTCGTCAAGCTTTCAAGTTTCTCTTTCAACTATCGCCTAATCTCCAAACATGCTAAAAAATCGAGAGTCGTGTAGGGACTGGACAAACAGATGGAGCTTTCTTCTCAAAAGAGGATAGGTTGGTCAAACAAAAACAAGACGCAATGATCTTTTCCTTTGCTCCTAGTCACTAAGTTGTGCTATTCTATCCTCATAAAAGACTCCACCAAGAGGTTCTTTCTCTCACGTAATTTCGCCCGTTCTACTTTCGTGCCGTAGGAAATGAGATGAGAACCCAGGATACAATCTTCTTGTATGTCGATTTACCAAATCAATGCCTTGAGCTGTTCAACCATACCTCCAACTTGTGGATCAGACTTTGAGCCGAAGGGCTATCTGATCCGATCAACTATGTAAGTCGTAGTGCACGTACTCTTCCTTGTTATATATGAGCAAGACTCTATACAAATTTATGGATCTCCCCAGCATCAAACCGAGGCTCCATCCAAATCTACCACTCGTTTCGACGCCTTCTTTTCCATGAACACCACACCACTGATGAACTTTGCCAGTCTTGCCTCTGACTCGACCCAGGGAGAACACAAGGTAAGGGCTTGGCCTGCCTGAATATAATTCATATCTCCTTTGTCTAGTCGAGAAGGAAGAAAGCTCGAGGAAACATAATTGTGACTCTTCTATTAAATTACTGCCCCGTCATGATCGATCCATGTCCTATCGTAGTGCCTGGTGAACCAGGCTTGCTTAGCCACCAAAGCTAGCTTACTAACGCGAATGCTCTTTTTTGTGATTGCATGAGTGCACCAGTCTATCCACTATTTTTCGTGCTTGGTGCTCTTATGCGCTTGACTTAATCGTAGGCATTTTCTTCGTTGGGTTAGATTCCCGATCCACCAACCACCTGATATGTTGGCAAACAGGGCTTCATCATCTAGAAAGATGGATGGCACTCCAGACCAAACAATACCTATCAAAGATTGAGCTCGACTCAAGAGATGGAGACATAAAGGTGCAATAAAGTCCTCGATGTTTAGTCTCTTGATATGGGGTCGATTCGGTTGAGGCAAGCATCGAAGGAATTAATCCAATGTTGGTTTGAGTAGAAAGAAAGGAATTGAACCCAAATAAAGCAATGAAATTATGTGTGCACCATTGTAAACCGAGACAATAACCTCCATAGAATGCAGGCCAACCTCCATTACTTCTTTCGGCGGTCTTTCTCCCTACGGACATTCGCTGGCCATCTCTGTAGTTTGCACGACCATTCCCCTACTTGCTCTTCTACCCTAACTTCTTCATGTTGAACTACCATAACCTTATTTCAAAAAAAAAAAAAACTACCATAACCTGCAACTCCTTCTAACATCGGTGCCCACGAAAAAACTTCTCTTCACATCTATAACATAGTCCATTTTCACATCTTATTTGAAGCTCTAAATCAGTCAGTTTCTTAGATGGAACTTCAGCTTGCTTCCCAACACCGTCTTTTCAAAAAGTCGCGCCTAATTTACTAGGATTGACAAAAATAGTACTCGTGTTGGATCCAACACCATATGAAGTAGATTTGGGCTAACAAATGACGAACTTGGGCTTTGGGCTGGTGTTTTTGGATTAAAGGTAGCTCCAAAATATTTTTCTTCAAAATGCTACAGTTCATCTTCTAATTTTGGTGACATTTCCATTATCAAGTTAAGCCCAACAGAACGGTTCACCCGTAGTTTTCCAAAAAACGTCCACCATCACATCACATTTGTTCTAGACTCTTTGATAAATTTTTTTTGTTGTTGTTGATTTATGGTGAGGAAACTTGTGTGGCTGATAGGTTCTCGATATTATTTATGGACAAAAGTGCATTTACAGTCAAGGGAAGTATTAGAGAGCTTCCCATCCCTCCACCTTTAGACCTTACTCAAGTCTAGTCAAAAGGTACCCCACACACTTACCATCATCAACATATACTATCTTCTACCCAACTCTACTTAACAGACTCCATCTTACAACAAAATAACTACTGGTCCCCATCTCTTTTCTTACACCTTCTCTTATACACATGTTTAATGGGAGGTCTATCACTACCCACCCCCAAAAAACAATCTTGTCCTCACGACGCTAGAAGTAGGATGCACCAATCAAGAATGGTGGCTAGGGTTCCGACAATGTCGACTAGGGTTTTATAACGATGACTAAAGTATTAGGGTTGTTAGAGACGACTAGGGTTTACCCGTTTTGATACCAACTAGAATTTTGGGAAGAAATTAAAATGATTGTATTTCTTCTCTTACTTTGAATCAAATACAAGGTTTTCTTATATAGAAGAAAGACCATCTACCAATAAGGAAAAAATAACATAAATATACACATAATCCACAACTATTATTACAAAAGATTGAAGGAAAATCCAACAACAGGAAACTTGTTTCCCATTGCTTTAGAAAGCTTAGAAATATGAAAAACTGGGTGTGTGCGAGCACTCTCGGGCAAAACCAACCGATAAGTCACTGCCCCAACACGAGCTTCCACCTGAAATGGACCAACAAACCGTGGGGCCAGCTTAGGGTTGGAATGTTTAGCCAAAGTCTCCTGTCTATAAGGATGTAACTTCAAATATGTCGAGTCGCCAACTGCCAACTCAACATGTCTACGAGTTTCATTAGCCATAAATACCATATATTGTTGGGCATAAGACAAAATGTCCTTGATTATCAACGACATTTCATCCCTTTCCTTTAATTGATTATCCACTTCGAAAACAGGTGATCCATTCGCAACATAAGGAAGAATATCTTGAGGAGGACGCCCATAAACCACCTCAAAAGGAGTAGCCTTCAAACCAGAATGATATGATGTGTTATAACTAAATCTAGCCCACGGAAGCCAAGGAACCCACTCGCTAGGACAATGTATTGCTAAACATCTCAAATAGGTTTCCATTCCTCTATTCACCACTTTCGTTTGTCCATCTGTTTGAGGATGAGAGTCGTACTCCTTTTTAGCTTGGTACCTTGCCATTTGAATAATTCTTCCCAAAACAAACTGGTGAACACCAGATCTCGGTTTGAGACAATACTTCAAGGGATACCATGTAATCAAACAATCTCCTTAATGAAGATTTGAGCAATAGAAAGTGCATTAAATGGGTGCTTGAGCAGAAGAAAATGAACATACTAAGAAAGACGATCAACAACCACCAACACAGAATCAAAAGTCTCAGCTTGAGGTAGGCCAATTATGTCTTCCCATATATTATCTTTTTTTTTTTTTTTTTTGAAAGGAAACAAACTTTTCATTGAAGAAATGAAAAGAGACTAATGCTCAAAATTCAATGAAACAAGAAACGAAAATACAGCCAAACAAAGGAAACAACATAATAATGACAAATACAACCAATAAGAGACTAGAAACGGCTAAGAAACAATTGTAAAAACAGCCAATACGGAAGAACAAACAAGACTTAGGCTGGAAAAATGAAGGCATCCCAATTAAGACAAATATCTTGAATAGAGAAGGCCGCAAAGTGCTTGGACAACGAGCTCCATGACGAGGCTTTGAGACGAGCTGAGTTGAAACGATCCAACCAAGGAAGAGAAGTGTCCTGAAAAACTCTCTAATTTCTTTTAAACCAAATTTCTGATAAAATAGCTTTAGCACCATTCAACCATAATAATTTAGGAGCCGGCTGAATTACTGGACCAAATAAAAGTTGTAGCACGTTTTCTTTAAATGACTGATCGAAAACCCAATGAAGCTTGAAGATAGACATAAACTTCCCCCAACAATGGCAAGAAAAAACACACTCAAAGAAAAGGTGCTGCAAGGATTCACTGGCACTTGAACATAAAGGGCAAATGGAAGGAGATAAAACATGAGACGGAAGCCGCCTTTGAAGAACCTCCGAGCTTTTTAAAGAACCAAAGATCATGATCCAACAAAGAATGTTAATACGCTTTGGACATTTAGACTTCCAAAGAGCTGAAAACACATCCTTGTGCATATCTGAAGAAGCAGCCAAATGATTGCAGAGAGATTTAACCGTGAACAAACCCGATCTCTGAAAAGACCATATGCGGGAATCCGAAAGATCTGAAATTCTGGCATCATTTAAAATGCCCATGAGCTGTTGAAACTCAAGAAATTCTTCCTCTTTAAGAAGCCGACAGAAAGAAATACTCCATGAAAAAGTCTCCCCATCCCAAAGATCATTAACAGAAGTGTTTGGAAGAGAAGCAATTCGAAATAAACTTGGAAATTTTAGATAAAACGAAAGATCTCCAATCCAAAAGTCTTGCCAAAAAACTACTCGAGAGCCATTTGCAATTTTAAAAATAGCCAAACTCTCAATTTGATTCCATACCTTAGCTATACTAATCCAAGGACTTCGAAGACTCAAGCCAATCCAAGCAAGCGTGCAGTTGTCTCTTGTGGTGAGAGGACGGGGGTAGATTCCGCCTCTTTATCAACCAAGGATGGATCTCCACTTACGTTAGTCGAGACTTTCTTGGTTGTCATGATGGACGCGTCCCGAAAATCGAGCGCTCTAATACCAATTTGATGGAGCCGAGTATGTGAATAACCTCAAGATAATATTTTTATATCCAAACTAGAGGGGAAAGAGCCTTTAAATAGGCTGTACAAAGGGCGGTTATGAATAACCACCTAACTAACCAAGAGGCACATGCCAAGCACATGGCTTATAAAGATAACAACTAACAAATGTAAAACTAAGCCAATATTCGGCTACATCACAAGGTGTTGTCTATGTTTTGCCTTACTTAACATGACTGTAGTTAGAAGGTTTATGATCCATTATGTTGTCAACTTCTAGAAAGAAAAGGTTTTGGTTTTCAGTTATTCCTAGTTTATATTTGAGCAATATGGTTAGACGGGAGGAATTTTATGGTTCGTGAACAACAAGTTTACTATTTTTGGTTTTGATTCACAGGAGAATTATTACAGGCTGGATGGGATTTTACGTAGCTACCAGTCAAGGATATACACTGATGATGTTGGAGCTTCTTTTAAGGTTGGTGGCATTTAAGGAGTTTTTTTTTTTTCTCGGTCCAATACTTCAAGTTGTTTAAAATATTTGTGATGTATTTATTTATCAGTTTAAGTTCTCGATGAAACGTTTGAGTTTACCTTATACAGTTCTTTAAAATACGGGTGAGCAAGAAAAGTCGAAAAAATCGAGCCAACTGACCTAAACCGATCGAACCGACGTTGGTCGGTCGGTTTTCTTATAAACTCGGTCGGTGTCGGTTTTACATTTTGAAAAACCGACTTTACAGTCGGTTGGCTCGCCCAAATGGGACGAGAACCGACAGAACCGACCGAAAAAAAAAACTGATAAAGTGTCTGAGTTGACGCTGTTGCAGGCAACATTGATGCACTGCCTGCAGCAATCCCTGGTCTTCCCTAGGAATAATTAAAACATATTTTTATTTTTTTTTTCAATTTCTTTCGTATCTCTCTTTCACACTCGTTTTTCTATTTTTTTTCTTCAAACCCTTTCAGATTTCTCTCATTTTTCTTTTCATTCTTTCTTTTGCAGCTTTCTCTTTTCACTCTCTCAGTATCTCTTTTATCTTTCTGCCATCAACAAGCATCTCCACCTCGTTGGAATGCCGTCCTTTCTTCGTCGGAGCTTAGCGCCACACGGACCGTCATGGTGTTTTTTTCTTCTCAGTTCTTTCTTTCTCCTTCATCTCATTCTCCGTTCTTTCTTCTGGTAAAGTATTGCCCTCACTTCTCCATTTTTCTTTCTCCACCTCACCGAAACAATGACACCATCTCTTCACCGGAACTTCCAAAACCGACCGATTTTTGCTCGTGGTCAGTTGATCGGTTCCATAAAACTTAAAAAACCGACATCCACTGATCGACCAAAGCCATGTCAACAATCCGTTAGTAATTAACGGAAATTTGGATGGAGGGATCAAAATGAAACAAAATCCAAACCTCAGGGACTAACTCCACACTAATTAGAATCATCTTCCCAACGTTGGTGTTTTTTCCATAGGCTGTGAGACAAACTCCACACTAATTAGAATCTTCAACCCCAATATCGTTGGTGTTTTTTCCATAGGCTGTGAGACACACTCCACACTAATTAGAATCATCTTCCCAACGTGACGGAGAATGAAAAGATGCAGGGTCTTTTGTCATATGAATGACTCCTTTGGTGAAGACAGAATGGAAGTTTGCTGGAGAACAAACATTTAGCTGCAGAGTCTGGGGAGGAGCAAATGTAAGTAAGGTATGAGTGACAGCTTGCTTAATGGAAGAGACCAAAAGACTTAAGCATTTTCTTCTGCAGCGTTTGGATTCATTGAAATGAACTTAGGGGTTGAAGGGACGAAAGAAGGTGGTAATTTTCTTCATATATCTCAGCTTTTTTTTTAATAGAATGGCGGTACATGTGTTGTGCTTAAGAAGGGAAGAAACTCGTGATGTAGCTATTGGAAACTTCTTTAGGTAGATTGTCGTCAGGATCATCTTCAATCTAGGCCTTGCCTCCTCCTTCCTCCCTCAAGAGGGTTTTATTCTTGGCCTTTGTTTGGTCAGCCTTCACAAACCACTTTTTGCCTGATCGTTTCTTTGAGGCAACTTGCTCAAGCATGTGCTAATTTTCGTCATATATATATTGACAGAAGGGGAGCAACAACTTAGGGGTAGAGTCCCCTCTCCCGAAAAAAACTAATGCAATACGACATCCCGGATAACTAAGGTGTATGAAAGAAGGCGCGTGAAGAAGAAAGAAAAGAGAGAGAGAGGAGAATAGCAAGTTTGTTAGGATTAGGGGGGCCCACGTGATTTCTGTACGTTGGGTAGAGGCGTGTATAAGAGAATGTTTGTGTAAAGAGCTGGTATCTTTTTTGGCTATTTTGAATTGTATTTCTCTGGTTGAGAAACTTGGGAGAGAGGGGAGCTCTCGAATCTTCCCCGGTAGATGTTGATAAATAAAATTGGTGGCTAAGGCCTATCAATTTTGGTATCAGAGCACCTTTCTGGGGAATGGTGGGAAAGATGGAAGGAAGAATTATGGCGCTGGAAGAAAAGCTTTCAGAGCTGACCGTGAAGCAAGTAGATATGGAAGTGAGCTTGGGTACGCAGATTGCAGAGGTAGGAGAGGCTCAAGCAAATGTGGACGCGAAATTAGATCTCCAGTTCACAATGGTGAGGGAAGAGTTGAAAGCAATGTGTGCTCGGATAGAAGGAATGGTACGTGCCGAGAGAGGGTCCCCATCTTCGGAAAGGGCCATATCTGATAAAGGTAAGAGGGTGATGGATGAGGAATCGAGCCAGAAACGTGAGGAACCCAAGGCGAGCAGTGAAATGTCTCCGAAGGAAAATGTGGAAATTCAGGCGCCGACTAATAGGGATATCCCGTTGTTCGATATGCGTTTGAGAAAGTTAGAGGTGCCGGTTTTCAAAGGAGAGGATGGTGAAGACCCGGATGGATGGTTGCATCGGGTGGAAAGGTACTTTGTAGTGAACCGATTATCGGAGAAGGATAAGCTCGAAGCAGCGGTGATGTGTTTGGAAGGGGAAGCCCTGTCTTGGCACCAATATGAGGAAGATCGGACACCGATGAGTAGCTGGCAAGAATTTCGAACGTTGCTGCTAGAGAGATTCCGACCAACCTCACAAGGGGATCGGTATGCCCGTTTGATGCGGCTACAGCAGGAGTCCACCGTGAGGGAGTACCGCCGGCGATTTGAGCAGTACGCCGCAACCCTAAAAGACGTGTGTGTAGGGGTGTTGGAGAGTAAGTTCGAATGTGGGCTGAAGGAAGAGATCCAAAGTGAATTGCGTAAATTCCAACCCGTGGGCCTGAAGGCCAAAATGATCAAGGCCCAACTAATTGAAGATGATAACAACGTTCAGCAAAAGAAAAGAATGGGATCTGTATCGACAGTTAGCCCAAAGAACAATACGGCCCAGAGTGGGCCCAGTGGAGGGTCGAGTCATTCGAGTGGATCAAATGCCTCATTTGCTAAAACGATCTCCTTGAATTACAACCGAGGGGCTACGGGATCATCGACTACGGTGACACCAGTTCGTGAGTCGACGGCGAGAGGAGGGGGAACGCCGGTATTCAAGAGTATGACAGATAAAGAGCTACTGAACAAGAGAGAAAAAGGGCTCTGTTATAAATGTGACGAAAAATTCTTCCCGGGACATAGATGCAAAAAGAAAGAATTACATGTAATGGTCGTGCAAGAAGGTGAGGAGGAAGTGACGGAAGAATTAGGGCAAGAGGAAGAAGCAGCAGCGGCTGATTTGACGATGAATGAAGAGAATCTAAGGGAAAATACTGAGGTGGCTGCATTATCCTTAAATTCCATGGTAGGGTTGAATTCGCCTAAAACTATGAAGGTTAGGGGAACAATTCGAGAACACGGGGTGGTAGTATTGATCGACAGTGGTGCCTCCCATAATTTTATTTCCTCGTGCAAAGGTTGGGGTTACCAATTTCACCATCTCCCAACTACGGCATCGTGTTGGGCACCGGGGGACCAATACCGAGCACGGGAATTTGCGAAAGTTCTTACTGTTTCTGACTTAACCATTATTCATGACTTTCTTCCTTTGCCTTTGGGAAGCGCAGATGTGATTTTAGGCATTTCGTGGTTGGAGACGTTGGGAAAAATACAGTTCGACTATCGATTATCTATAATGGACTTCCAAATTGGGAGCTGGCTGGTTCAACTACGAGGAGACCGTAGCTTGGTAAAATCCCAGGTCTCTCTCAAGTCTATGATGAAAACGTTTGGGGTAGACGATCAAGGCATTCTGGTGGAGCTGAGTTCCATGGAAGAGCCAGAGACGAACGAAGGGTTGGGAGTCACAACAGCGCAATTTGAGGACGTGCCATCGGAGCTACAAGGATTACTACAGCAGTATAAGGCTGTTTTTGAACCTTTGGTGTCTCTTCCTCCAGTCCGTAGCAAGGATCACATGATTGAGCTTGAAACATGGGCAGGGTCCGTTAATGTGAGGCCATATCGATATCCACAGTTTCAAAAAGATGAAATTGAACGCTTGGTGCGAGAAATGTTACTAGCAGGAATTATACAGCCAAGTAGAAGTTCATTTTCAAGCCCGGTGTTATTGGTAAAAAAGAAAGATGGTAGTTGGCGATTTTGTGTGGACTACCGAGCGCTGAATAGAGTCACCATTCCGGATAAATACCCCATACCAGTCGTGGATGAGCTCCTGGATGAATTATTCGGCGCTACGATATTCTCTAAGATTGATCTTAAATCCGGTTACCACCAAATCCGAGTGCAGCCATCAGACGTTCATAAGACAGCTTTTCGAACACACGAAGGGCACTACGAATTCCTAGTAATGCCATTCGGGTTACGGAATGCACCGTCCACATTTCAATCGGTTATGAACGACATCCTTCGGCCCTTCTTACGTAAATTCGTGCTGGTCTTCTTCGATGATATCCTAATTTACAGCCGCAATATTCATGACCACATTGCTCACTTGTCTCAGGTACTACAAACTTTAATTGCAAATCAGTTTATTGCTAACTTCAAGAAGTGTCAGTTTGGGGCCGAGAAGATCGAATATCTGGGGCATTTGGTTTCAGCAAAGGGGGTGGCTGCTGACCCAAAGAAGATAGAAGCGATGCAACATTGGCCGACCCCCCGGAATGTTAAAGAACTACGCGGTTTCCTCGGACTCACGGGTTACTACCGCAAATTCGTGGCGAGGTATGGAACAGTTGCATTCCCTCTAACTCAACTCTTAAAAAAAAGACAAGTTCGGATGGAATCCAGACGCCGAGGAAGCTTTTCATCAATTGAAGACCGCAATGATATCAATTCCGGTGTTAGCACTGCCGGATTTTTCTAAGACATTTGAAATAGAGTCAGATGCTTCGGGAGTAGGGGTCGGCGCGGTTTTGATGCAAGAACAGCGACCTCTGGCTTTCTTCAGTCAAGCGCTACCGCCTTTACACCGCCACAAAGCGGTTTATGAACGTGAATTGATGGCAATTGTGTTTGCGGTACA
The DNA here is from genome assembly GCA_036850905.1 of Luffa acutangula. NCBI lineage: Eukaryota > Viridiplantae > Streptophyta > Magnoliopsida > Cucurbitales > Cucurbitaceae > Luffa > Luffa acutangula. Next base: position 4,346,037 of record JAZFAW010000014.1, on the reverse strand, counting down.
GAAGTGGCGACCATATCTATTGGGTCGAAGATTTATAGTGCGGACGGATCAAAAAAGCTTGAAATTTCTGTTGGAACAACGGGTAATTGCCGGAGATTATCAGCGTTGGATAGCGAAGTTGCTCGGGTATGATTTTAGTATTGAATATAAGAGAGGTTTAGACAATAAGGCAGCGGATGCATTATCTCGACTACCTCCGGCCATGGAGCTGGGGTTATTAAGCGTTGTTGAAGGTATCAATCCGGCGATCTTTGAGGAGCAAATTCAGAAGGACAACACTGGCTAGCATTTGCCAAGCTCTACAATCTAATACAGCAGCACCAGCAGGGTACACTATGCGTGGGAAGCTGTTGTTCTATCAAGGAAGGTTAGTGCTTCCATCCAATTCTCCCACCATTCCTCTTCTCCTTCGAGAGTTTCATAATAGTCCGGTTGGAGGCCATCATGGGGCTTTAAAGACTTATCAACGCTTATCTAAGGAGGTCTATTGGCGGGGGATGAAAGCCACGGTTCATACCTTCGTTGCAAACTGTTCGGTGTGTCAGCAAGCTAAGTACTTAACCTTGGCACCAGCGGGTCTGCTCCAAGCCTTACCGATTCCAGACAAAATATGGGAGGACATCTCCCTGGATTTCATCGAAGGGCTGCCAAAATCCAACGGGTATGATACTATACTAGTGGTTGTGGATCGGTTATCAAAATATGGTCACTTCATACTGCTAAAACATCCATTTACTGCGGTTTCTGTGGCTGCTGTTTTCATCAAAGAAGTTGTCCGTTTACATGGGTGTCCGCACAGTATCATATCTGACCGTGATAAAATCTTTACAAGTTTATTCTGGGAAGAGTTGTTCCGCTCTTTAGGCACTCAACTCCGGAGAAGTACTACTTATCACCCTCAGACCGATGGGCAGACGGAAGTGGTAAATAGAGGGGTGGAATCATATCTACGGTGTTTCACCATGTCGAATCCTACGCAATGGGCTAAATGGGTTGCTTGGGCTGAATTTAGCTACAATACATCGTTCCATGTGTCGGCAGCGGTCACCCCTGTCGAGATTGTCTATGGTCGGCCACCCCCGCCAATTTTACCTTATGTGGCAGATTCTTCGGCTGTGGCGGAGGTCGACATACAACTACGAGATCGGGATCAAATGCTTGCTCAATTAAAAGAGTCCTTGAGGAAAGCACAACAACGGATGACGAAGAGTGCGAATGAAAAACGGCGTGATGTACAGTTGAATGCTGATGACTGGGTTTACATCAAGTTACGGCCTTACCGGATGTCTTCGTTAGGAAGGTACAAACACCCGAAGCTCGCACCCCGGTTCATCGGGCCCTATCAAATATTGGAGCGGGTCGGCACAGTGGCATACCGGTTAGCTCTTCCCAAAGACTCGGGGATCCACCCTGTTTTTCATGTGTCGGTGTTAAGGAGAGCAGCAGGCCATAATTTACCGGTATGCCCAATTCCCCCTCATCTCAGAAGTGACCTGACTGTACAAACTCAACCCATGGAGTTACTGGGGCTTCGTAAGTCCTTACTTGGAGATGACACACTGGAGGTGCTCATTAGATGGGAAAATGCCTTGAAAGATGATGCAACGTGGGAGTCAGCTGTCGATATTAGTACCCAATTCCCATCTTTTCACCTTGAGGACAAGGTGGCTTCTTGGGGGGGCGGTATTGATAGGCCCCGGATAACTAAGGTGTATGAAAGAAGGCGCGTGAAGAAGAAAGAAAAGAGAGAGAGAGGAGAATAGCAAGTTTGTTAGGATTAGGGGGGCCCACGTGATTTCTGTACGTTGGGTAGAGGCGTGTATAAGAGAATGTTTGTGTAAAGAGCTGGTATCTTTTTTGGCTATTTTGAATTGTATTTCTCTGGTTGAGAAACTTGGGAGAGAGGGGAGCTCTCGAATCTTCCCCGGTAGATGTTGATAAATAAAATTGGTGGCTAAGGCCTATCAATATCCAGATCAAATTGATCATTGGTGTCGGATGCTTTTGGCTAGTTTTCGTTAACTTTGAAAAAGCCAACTTTGTATAGAACTTCCCCGAATTTTCGAGGGACCAAAGGGCCTTGTCCACTCCAACCCCCAATCTAATTTTTTCAATGAAAGAATGAAATGAAGCTCGTTGTCAACTCTTTGTCAATAATGCCCCATCTAAATCCAAGGTTCCCATCATTGAACTCCACATTCCAACACTCCGCTACAATGACATCCTTTTTTTTTTTGAAAAATGAGATAAAGATCTAGAAGATCTTCCTCAAATGAGGAAGATACCATCCATTTATCATGAAAAATAAAAATCCGGCCTCCATTGTTCACATTGGAACTTATGAAATTGAAGAAAAAGACTCTGTTTTTGGCTATTTCCACTCAAGGTCTCCTTTTTGTAGCACCTTTTGGTGGAAGAGACATCTAGCCTAAGAGGCTCAAAATTGTAGATAATACCGACCACCTTTCTTCATAGGGCACTTTCTTCTTGCACAAATCTCCACAACCATTCCAAGAGATCATTATTCCATGTAGCAAAGGTCAAGCTTGTCCGACCCCATTTAACCAAATGGCTACCTGGTTTTTCCATCTCATTTGTCACCCTCAAAGGAGCTTTGAAGATTAAAAAAATAAACCAAAAAAAAAAAAGCAAAAAGAGGCTATCAAAGTGGACAACCCAACCCAAGTGCGAGCCTTCTGCCATTTGAGAGAGGGATGTTCTTCCAAGTCTATAATAGAGTTTATCGTGGCCTTGATAGGGATTAGTTTGATGTTTGGGTTCTCACTAGGTTCTATATTCCTCTATGGGTCTCGAAGTCCAAGTCTTTTTGTATTTATACTCTAGCTACTATCATTCTTTATTGGCGGCCCTTCCTTTAAAGGGAGTCTTTTGTGGGCTTGTTTTTTGGTTGCCTTTGTATCTGTTCATTTTTTCTCAATGAAAGTTGGTTTATTTATCAAGAAAAACAAAGGAGGGATGTTCTTCCATCTTGCAAGCTTAGCTATGAATTTTTCAACAATAGGATCTTAGGAGCTTGGTGTATGGTAATTGTCCCTAAAAGGGGCACTCAAGTAAGTGAAGGAGTGGTTCTCAAGTTTGCAGCCCAAAGATACAACCGGTTGAGTATCTTCTTCCTTGTTGATATTTAGACCAACAATGGAGACTTTTGATATGCAGGCAAATTCCTTTTAGAACAATAGAAAAAAAAAATGGTCCACCAATTTTGGAGACATTCCTTGCTGTTTAGGTAGAAAATGAGAGTGTTGTCAGCTAGGAAGCACAGACGCTTCATTTTGTATGGAGTGTCTGATACGCAAATTGCTAACTGCAAGTGTACGGGCCCAAGTTATAATATAGTGATTAAAATCGAATGTCGTCCTCTAAATTGGTTTTCTAGTTCACCTAATTACTAAAGGTATATTCGACCAATTTTATTTAGAGAAAAGATTCGAGAAAGATGCAAATTAATAAAAAACTACTCGAAGCAATTAAAAGGGTGGAAACTTAATGGAGAAAAACCTTAGGGAATTGATTTCACCTATTAGATGCATGAATTAATTCAGAGATTAAATATGAACAAACATGTAACGATTTCATAAACCAAGGATTATTGATTATTAAAAGCCTCGCCCGAGTACAATTAATTCTTTATGCAAAATTAAGAAATTGATATCCCTTGAACGAACACGTAACGATTTCATAAACCAAGGATTATTGATTATTAAAAGCCTCTCCTGAGTACAATTAATTCTTTATGCAAAATTAAGAAATTGATATCCCTATCTAATTTCTACAACAAGCATAAGCATTAAGAAACAATCCTTAAAACGGTTTCTCAAGCAATCCTAAATCTCCCGATTATAGAACCACCTAAGTCATGCAATTGATAATCTAATCTAAACTACCCTCTCCCGAGCAATTAGTTCAGATAAAACAACATACAATCTGTGATCAAAAGATTATAAAAATTAAGCATTCAAATTGCATAAATAAAAGGCGTTACGAACCGTCCTAGAAATCCCTAAATTAATCCATACAATCTAATGGCTACATCAAGCCCTTAAGAAACGGAAATTAGCTACTCATAGTCTCAAAATCACAAGCAAAATTTGTCGAATACATCATAAAATCAATACAAGAAGTAAAGGGAGAAAGATTAAACTCGCTAGCCGTGATTCCCGCGTGTTCCCGTCACAATCCTCACGATCTAAGCTTCGAAATTAATCTCCCCTCGATCGCCTCTGTGTTCTGGCCGTTTTCTGCTCTCTGTAATCGTCTTTTTCTCCCAAAGAAGCTCCCTCTCAGCCGCTGCATCGCTACGAATTTGTACTACCCATTCTGCGCGACAGCGTCGCGACGCTGTCTCGTTGCATGCCCTAATAATTTCGGAAAGTCTCGCAGCGTCGAGACGCTGTGGAGGTAGCGTCTCGACGCTGCCTCAAAAACACGCCTTCTGACTTATGGGGCTGCGTTGAGACTCTGTCTATGGGGCGTCTCAACGCTACCCTTTTGAATAGGGGCCTTGAACCTAGTCTTCTTTGCTCATTTCTTCACTCGAATTTATTCTTTGTCTCCTAAATCATCGGTATTCTTCAAAAGCATCAATCTCCATCGAAATGTTTGATTCCTACAAAATTAAACCAAATAGACATAAAATTGGCCAAATAATACTCAGGACTAACACTAAAATAGTATAAAATATAGCTCAATGTGTCAGACACATATTCGACACAGACACGTGTCTGACACATCAGCGCCTCATGCATGATAGACTGATCTCGAAGGATAAAAAGAAGACTCAGCACTTCATCGCCTCACTATCATATAAAGGGATGTTAAGAATTGTTTTATTGCAACCTACCATTTGTTCTATTCTCGAAGAAAAGCGTGGGATCCCTCCTTTCTTCCACCATTTAAGCTTGATACCTTGAATCCAGAATTAGTGGAATGAAATGCTTCGTGTCTTTTGGTCTCCTCTACCAAGCAAGAAGCAAATTAAAAAATTTCATCAAATGTTCATTCTCGACCTCCTTTGTCCAGTTTTCATATTTCCCAAGTTCTCTCCATTAGTAGTGTGAGTCGAACTCCTTACAACCTATGAAAAATAACATTGAAGATTCCTTCGTTGAAGATCTAGCTTCTTTATTTCTGGGGTGTGACAAAGAGATCCCTCATCTTTCACCATTAGTGCCTAGCAAATTTGCCTCTTTTTTCTGAAGTTTGTGGTCTTGAGTTACGGGAAATCTTCCCTTGAATTAAGATGGAATCCATTTTTGGGGTCTTTGTAAGTTTTTCGATTGGTGTTTTGCTTTTCATCAATTTTCTCATTCTTTGCCATTGACCTTTTTATCCATGGCTCTTTGGCAGTTTTCTTCAAGTTCTTGTTGGTCTTTTGTTTGGTCTTTAATGGGCTGTCTTTGACTTTGTATGTTGCTTTGTATGTGTTTGTTTTGATGTTCGTTGTGTTTTTTTTTTATCTTCTTATATCTTTGGTTTTTTTATTCCTTTCTGGCCCCTATTGCTACATTTGGTTCTTATTCGTTCCTTAGTGGAGTTTGTATTCTTGAGCACTAGTCTCTTCTCATAAATTCAATTAAAAGTTTCATTTCTTATGATGTAGATTTGATGATATTTTTCTGCTTCAACAAAGGAGACTTCACATTGATGAACAAATATTTTTTTGCAATCTAGATCTCAAGGTATGCAATATATTTCGTATATGATGTTAGTTTTTTTTTTTTTTTTAATTTGAGACATCGTATCTGATGTTAGTTTCTTTTTGTAAGTTATATACATTTGTTATACTAGTTGCATTATGAAAATATTTGAAGGATTATGAGTTTGTAAGTTCCAAAATTGGGACCTATAGTTAATGAGTTTTAAGATTGTGAGTTTGAGTGTATATGTGTATAGAGAAGCATCCTATGGTGGTTATGTCCAGCCAATGTCTCCCTTTTGCAGCAGCGTTTATTGGAAGAGGCTTCCAGAGAGAGCTGACAACCATTTCTATTACATAAATCTCCACAACCATTGTAGATATGGTGCATTGCTTTTTTGTCTAAAAGAGACTCGCCCAATGCCTCCATGTTGCAAAAGCAGAGTTGTCCAACCCTATTTAACCAATTGACTACCTGTAGATAAGCACCACCATTCTAGATAAAGTTCCTTGCTAATCTTTCCGTCTTATTTATCACCTTTAAAGGAGCTTTGAAGATTGAGAAGTAAATAGGGAGGGAGGTTATTCCAAGTGGAAAACCCAAGCGTCAGCTTCCCGCCGTTTGAAAGAGGGATCTTCTTCCATTTTGAACTCCAAATAGACTTCATCAGCCTTCTACTCATAGCCATCAACTTAGTCTCTTGGAGGATCACTACGTTCAGACCAATTTTAATCAAAAGGACCTTCGCTACAGCTCTTTGGGGCACCACTCAAAGCCCTCTTACATTCTACGGATGGCTTTGTCTCTTTCTCTCTTGCATAGGCCCAATAGGCTCTACTTTGCTCCCTCAAATGCTCGAGCTCTACTTTAAGTTTAGAAATAGAGGGGTTGGAGGAACCTTCAGGATGAGGTGGTGGTGCAGGCACATTTTGCTTGCTAGGAGGGGCCTTGGTTTTCATCATGGGGAGGTGACTTTCTGCAAGCATCATAGTCATTTGTCATTTCTCCCAGGCTTATTAGGGTGGAATGGGTTTATGATGAACTTTTCTTTGAGGATATCTTAGAGGATCTGATCAACTAATCTACCCAGCTATCGTGGAAGTCTCTCCCTGTATTCACGAGAATCTCCTTCGACCTAAACCCTCTAATTTCACTTTCTTCTGCTCTTGAAAGGGTAGCTCACTTAATGCTATTGTTTTTTATAACTCCAACTATGTTAGTCATGGTAATTTTTCCATTCAAGAAATCCAGTAACATTCCCCCAAGGTGGGACCATACTTTTGAGTTTATGGCACAGAAGCAAGGCGTCTTAGGCATCAACGAAGTACACCACTACTATTTCTTCAATCGGTAAGGCGAAGAACATTTTTCCATGTTTCTTCGCAATTCTACAAATCTCCCTTTCCTCTTTCTATCATACATACATATGAAAATTTTCCTCTATCTTAATAAAATGTCTACCCAAATCCATACCCATCATTACAGAGTCTTGGTCGAGATTGGAGCATGGGCAATAGTAGTCAGAGTTGTGGAGTGGACGAACAATAAAGAAAGAGTGGGTCTAGTGCCCAGTCATGTCGAGAGTTTTTTATATATAATAGAAGAACACGTTTTTGGTGACCTAGAGAGCTCATATCATTTAGTGAAAGACGATTTTGCCACATGTTAAAGATCTCTAACATAATCTTTAGGGTTAATCTCAAATTAAGGGTGTGTTCTAGGGTTGCAAGATTAGTTGGATTTGATGTACACCGTGCCCCAAACATCACCTGAATGGATGATAATGAAATGTTGAGTCGAACTTATGGTTGGCTTGCTTTGTTAATGCTGGCTGTTTGGTCTTGTAAATTTCATGTCAAATGACCTATCTTGCAAAGTCATGTCAAGTATGACTCAAGCTACGAGATTGCCATGATTATTTTCCCATGTGATGGAAGGTGTTGCACGTGAAAATATGGTTTCACTTGTTTGACTACGCAAATGTTTTGGGCTTGACTTCGCTTGATGACTTCATACCCTTGCTTTCACGTTTTTGAATAGTTTAGCGTTACACGTGATCTAGTCTACTGTCATGAAAGAACTTTTTCAATTTTTGTGGGGTTGCGTCTGATGGTGTGAGTCCACTAACTAAATAGTTAGTTATGTCTGCATACTAAGACAATGTGAAAGATTCAACTGCCAACAGCTTCTCATCTACAAAAGCATCTCTGATCTTTGTTCTCTTCTTGTTGTGCTCTCTTTTGTAACTTGACATAGTGTAGGAAAATAATTGATAAATATTTGTTTCCACCAATTTTAGAATTGGGATTTTAAGTTATATTTATATTTCTCTCATTCAAACATTGTAGGAAAATAATTGATAAATATTTGTTCAAAATCCACTCTTCTCAAAAAAAAAAAAAATCAAAATCAAAATCCACTCTATAATAATAATAAATATTAATAAATAATTTTTTTAAATTCTCTCTCTCCTCTCGCCCCCAACCCCACGAAACCCTCCCTTTCCTTTCCCCATCCTTTCCCTTGCCGCTGTCGCTGCCCTTGTTGTCACCGTCGTTGCCCTTGCCCTCTTCTTCTTCAAACAAAAAGGCTACTCACCCCTCCTTTTTTCTTCAAACAAAAACCCACCCCTAACCTCATCTTCTTCTTCCTCAACAACCCCCCCCTCCCCATCTTCACTCTGTACAAACTCTCATCCCCTCATCTTCATCTTCCTCAATAAACCTACCATTTTCTCTTCAAACTAAAAAACCCAACCCACCATCTTCTTTGATCTAAAAAGAATCTCCCCATCTTCCCCAAACTCCTCTCCCCACTTCAATCTGAAAAAAATAATAATAATAATAATAACTCACCCTCTTCACAAGAATTCCAGATTTGAGCAGGAAAAAAAACACAGGAAGATGAAGATGGGGAACAAGGTGGTGGAAAAAAGGGAAAGAGAAAGTGGAGGAAGGGAAAAAGCAGATCTGTGAGAAATGAGAGAGAAACACAGTATACACTGTTGAAGTCCGGGTTTCATAAGTTTGGATTTTGCAAGTTGGAGATCCAAACACCGATTTGAGGGGACAAGGCAACTCGGGCTTCCCAAGTTGGTGGCCCAAACACCCCTTGAAGAAGTTGGTGAACAATCAACAAAAGCCAAAATCCCCTTAAAAGCCCTAAAAAACAGCACTAAAAGCCGAGGAGAAAAAGTTGCTAAACAAAAAGCCTTTGGGAATAAGCTACAAAATTATGCCCGAGCATTGTTGCTCACTGAAATCATAGGAGGAATTTCACGAATCTCAAGGCCACAAGCTTCATTAAGAGATGCAAATTTACTTGACACGAAAGGAGGATGGAGAATCTCAATGTCACATTCTTGAATAAAGAACCTAGATCTTCAAAACAAGAATCTTCAACCACAATATCGTTGGTGTTTTTTCCATAGGCTGTGAGACAAATGCCACACTAATTAGAATCATATTCCCAACATGACGGAGAATGAAAAGATGCAGGGTCTTTTGTCATATGAATGACTTCTTTGGTGAAGACAAAATTAAAGTTTGCTGGAGAACAAACATTTGGGTGCAAAGTCTTGGGAGGAGCAAATGTAAGTAAGGTATGAGTGACAACTTGCTTAATGGATGAGACCAAAAGACTTAAGCATTTTCTTCTGCAACGTTTGGATTCATAGAAATGAACTTAGGGGTTGAAGGGACGAAAGAAGGTGGTAATTTTCTTCATATATCTCGGCTTTTTTTTAATAGAATGGCGGTATCTATGTTGTGATTAAGAAGGGAAGAAACTCATGATGTAGCTATTTGAAACTTCTTTAGGTAGATTGTCGTCAGGATCATCTTCAATCTGGGCCTTGCCTCGTCAGAGGGTTTTATTCTTGGCCTTTGTTTGGTCAACCTTCACAAACCACTTTTTGCCTGATCGTTTCTTTGAGGCAACCTGCTCAAGCATTTGCTAATTTTCGTCATATATATATTGACAAAAGGGGAGCAACAACTTAGGGGTAGAGTCCCCTCTCCCGAAAAAAACTAATGGGATGTGAAAGCCTCTTGTATCTTCTTTGCTTTGCTCCTTGTGATTGGTCCTTCAGGTACATGCAATGGATTATTGATTGAATCCATATCATCCCCCCTTTCTTTAAAAGGATTTGTCCTCAACTCAAGGTCTTCATTTCCTACATCAAAATGAGTCAAGTCGGCCACATTAAAAGTAGAACTTACATTGTACTTACCTCGTAGATCTAATTTGTATGCATTGTTATTGATCCGTTCAAGCACTTGAAAAGGACTCATATAGCTTTAAAGATCTTTAAAGATCTCTTCTTCCATGAAGGGACTTTCCATTTCTTCTTTCATATGATAATTCTAAAAGCTCAATTTATACCATCAATCACAAATCTTTACCCATTATCTTTAATGTACAGTCTTTGGAAGAAGTTAATAAACTCTTCAACTGCTCCTTCATTGGTAAAGAGATTTCCATTGTCATCTTCTATCGAAGCAATGAAGTCCTTTTTTGTTCTAGTAGGAGCCCATTTGTGGAAGGCCTTCTTTTGAGCCATTAAAATCTACATTTTTTGCTCCACATCCTTCGCTACTCCTTTAAAATTATCGATTTGGGTAGAAATAAGCTTTTCCCTGATGTCAGCCCAAGTGAATTTACCATTTTTTAGAGGTCAAGATTTTCAATCAATTCATTAAACGTCGTCATACTTCCGGTTACTCTTTTCCCATTTGTCTTTTTAGATAGTCATCGAACCACTTTAAAAGCTCCACCTAAACACCACACGTCGAAACAGATATTTGCTAGATCAACCAACTATTACTAAAATTTGACAATGCCACATGTATCGGGGTCCATAAACACCTATAATCCAATCACTAAAAGAATTGTTATAAGAAAACATGATAGAGATAGAAAACAAACTATTGAGAGAATCGAGAACTAAAACACTATCTTCTTTCCAATATAATCATTACACATCGTGAAGTACCAACAATATCAAGCGCCAGTCAACCGATCCTTTTTGAACTCCAAATAGGCTTCATCAGCCTTCTACTCGTAGCCATCAACGTAGTCTCTTGGAGGATCACTGCGTTCGGACCAATTTTAATCAGAAGGACCTTCGCTAGAGCTCTTTGGGGGACCACTTGAAGCCCTCCTACATTCCACGGATGGCTTTGTCTCTCTCTCTTGCATAGGCCCAATAGGCTCTACTTTGCTCCCTCAAATGCTCAAGCTCTACTTTAAGTTTAGAAATGGAGGGGTTAAAGGAACCTTCAGGATGAGGGGGTGATGCAGGCACATTTTTCTTGACAGGAGTGGCCTTGGTTTTTGTAAACTCTAAGGTTTGAGAGAATCCAAATTAATCTATTCCATTCACATAAAGATATATATATATATATACAAGTGTACAAGGTTAACCCTAAGTAGGAGAATGTAAAAAGACAATAAAGGACAACTCTATATAATTACACTTATTATACTAATATAATAACTCTAACAGTTTTCATCATGGGGAGGTGAACTTTTCTTTGAGGATATCTTAGAGGATCTGATCAAGTAATCTACCCAATCATCGTGGTAGTCTCTCCTTGTAACCACGACAATCCCCTTCGACCTAAACCCTCTAACTTCACTTTCTTCTGCTCTTGGAAGGGTAACTCACTTAATGCTATTGTTTTTTATAACTCATTCAACTATGTTAGTCATGGTAATTTTTCCATTCAAGAAATCCAGTAACATTCTCCCAAGGTGGGACCATACTTTTGAGTTTATGGCACAAAAGCAAGGCGTCTTAGGCATCAATGAAGTACACCACTACTATTTCTTCAATCGGTAAGTCGAAGAACATTTTTCCATGTTTCTTTGCAATTCTAAAAATCTCCCTTTCCTCTTTCTATCATACATACACATTAAAATTTTCCCCTTGTCTACCCAAATCCATACCCACCATTACTGAGTCTTAATGGATCTTACTTGGGCCCATTTCCTCACTCTCATTGGTCCCTTTCCCTTTCTTCTCTTTTCTTTTATACATATGGACTATAGGAGGTCTAACAATACCCTCGGGCCGATGAAGCACCTCGTCCTCAAGGTGAAATGTTGGAAATAGTGTAGGGGCCAAAAAACTTTGGAGACAGCTTCTCACTTCGTTTGCGTGCCAATGAACGTTGTCTATACGAACGAAGTTTCAAAAAGACCTGCTCACCTACTTCATAATGTACTTCTCTTCTTTTCTTGTCAGCATATTGTTTCATCCTATCTTGTGCTCGAGTCAATTGGTCTTTCAAGGCCAATAAATGTTGGGAGACTTACGATCCCCATAAGACAAAAGAGGAGGCGGTTGGCGACCATACACCACATTGAAGGGAGTCATATTGATGGATATGTGGAAAGTAGTGTTATACCAATATTCAGCCTATGATAACCATTGTTCCCACTGCTTAGGATGCTCACTGCAGAAGCACCTCAAGTAATTCTCCACACACTTGTTCACAATCTCGGTCTGCCCGTCGGTTTGAGGATGGAAAGCAGTGCTATGTTTCATTTGTGTCCTTTGTATCTTGAACAATTCGTTCCAAAAGTGTAACAAAGATTTTATCCCTATCAGAAACAATAGACTGAGGAAAACCATGTAGCCGAACCACTTCTTTGATGAATATCGCTGCGACATCTTTGGGTGTGAACGGGTGTTTCAAGGGAAGGAAATGGCCATACTTACTGAGTTGGTCCACCACCACTAAAATGGAATCAAACCCCTTTGACTTCGGTAGTTCTTCCACGAAATCCATGGATATATCTTCCCAAATCCGGTTTGGTATAGGCAGAGGTTGTAGAACTCCGCAGGTGACAAGGAGTTGTTTTTATTCCTCTAGCACACAACACACTTTTCCACATATCTCCTAACATCTGCCTTCATATTCTTCCAAAACTATTCACCAGTCAATCGCTTATAGGTTCTCAGGAATCTCGAGTGACCCCCCATGACTGAATCGTGATATGTATGTCGAATAGTAGGGATCAAAGAAGACTTACTTGAGAAGACCATGCGGTCTTTATATAACAATTTCCCTTGGGAGATACTGAACTTGGAGTGGGAATTTGGGTCGAGCTCTAACTCTGTTTTAATCTTTACCAACTCGGGGTCTTGACCCACCTCTTTTTGGATCAATTCAACGTCTCTGATGGTAGGGATAGAAATCAGGGATAATTCAGCCTCGTGGGGAATTCTGGAAAGGTCGTTAGCCGCCTTGTTGAGGAGCCTTGGATTATACCTGATTTCAAAGTCATACCCTAACAATTTAGTTAACCATTTTTGGTACTCAAGCTGCACTTCTCGTTGTTCCAACAGGTGCTTCAAGGCTCGTTGATCTGTAAGCACTATAAATTTTTGTCCAAGAAGGTAATGTCTCCATTTTTCCACTGCCAACACTATGACCATTAGTTCCCTTTCATACACTGATTTCTCTCTTGCCCTATTAGACAAGGTTTGGCTAAAGAAAGCCACATGTCTCTGTTTTTTTAGTGAGGATTGCTCCTACCCCTGTGTCAGACGTGTCTGTTTCAATGGTGAAAGGCTGATTTCAATCGAGAAGAGCTAACACAGGTAATGTGACCATTGCCTTCTTCAATTGGTTAAACGCTTCAGTTGCCCCATCATTCCACTGAAAAGCATCCTTTTTCAACAATTGTGTGAGGGGGTGGCTATTTTGCCGTAGTTCATCACAAACCTTCGGTAGTAACCGGTTAACCCCAAAAATCCCCCCAGCTCCTTGATGTTTTTTGGTTGTGGCCAGCTCACCATCGCTTGGATCTTCTCTCCATCGGCTTCAACTCCCTCTGCAGAGACCCAATGACCCAAATAGGTTATTCTCTCTTGGGCAAACACACATTTCTTTTGATTGGCAAAGATAGCATTATCCTTTAAAACATTGAAAACCATACCAAGGTGGGTCAAGTGGGTCTGCATATCAGGGTTGTAGATGAGTATATCGTCAAAGAATACCAACAGACATCGGCGTAGAAACAGTCTGAATACTCTGTTCATTGCGATTGGAAGGTGGTTGGACCATTGGTGAGTCCAAACAGCATGACCAAGAACTCATAATGTCCTTCGTGCGTCCTAAAAGCCGTCTTAGAAACATCTTCTTCTTTCATTCTAATCTGATGATAATCGGACTTCAAATCTAACTTCGAATATACCTTTGATCCGTGAAGTTCATCGAGCAGCTCTTCAATCACTGAGATAGGGAACTTGTCAGGAATGGTCACTTGATTTAGAGCTCGGTAATCCACACAAAATCTCCACCCTCCATCCTCCTTCTTGACTAACAGCATTGGACTAGAAAACGGACTCGAACTTGGTCGAATAATACCAGACAGTAACATTTCCCTGATCAGCTTCTCAATCTCTGCCTTCTGTGCGTGAGCATATTTATATGGCCTGACATTGATGGGTCCTTGTCCTTCCTTGAGGACAATCTGATGATCAACTTCTCGACTTGGGGGCAGTCTTGTGGGGAGATTAAACACATCATCATATTCTTTTAACAACTCACTTACCTCGAAGGGAATGGGAGACTGCTTTAGTTGTTCTCTTTCGTCGGTTCCTCCTCTTGGTTGATTCAAGGACAAGTCACGAAGTTCAACCAGGAACCCTTGATCTGACTCCTGCCAAGTCTTTGCCATCATCTTCAAGGAGACCTCCGCCCTCGTCAGAGACGAATCCGCCTTGATGGTTACTTTTTGATCCCCTGCTTCGAATGAAATGGTCAGGGTTGCCCAATCCACCTTCATTGTGCCCATGGTTCTGAGTCATTGCATTCCCAAAATGAGGTCCACTGCCCCAAGCTCTAAAGGAAGAAAATCCTCTGTTATGGAAATCTCCGGAAAGGTGATGGTGAGTGATTTACATACTCTTCTTCCCTTCGTAGCCACCCCATTCCCCATTACTATCCCATAGTTTGTGGTTTCAACCATGGGCAGTCGGAACTCGTCTACCAATTTTTGCAAAATGAAGTTGTGGGTGGCTCCACATCTATCAATACCATTATTGCCTCGCCTTTGAGGAAGCCCTTAACCTTCATAGTTCTAGGCGTGGAGAAACCAATGACTGACTTCAAGTGGAGCTCGACTACCGAAGTGTCTTCTTCTTCTTCCTCGGTGGGTGTTGCTTGCAAGATTTCAATTTCCTCAGTATCGTTGACTAATAGTACCCTGAGTTCTCGCATTTCCTTCTTTTTGCAACGATGCTTTGGCGTGTACTTTTCATCACAGTGGAAACAGAGCCCTTTTTCGCGCTTATTTTGGAATTCCACATCTGTCATTCGTCAAGTTGTCACATCCTTCCTAGCCGTTGTACCTTTGTCTGGCAGAGTTATCACGCGTAGGGGAGCGGCGTCTGGCAGCTTAGCAGTGGTCTGTGTACCTTGCTTGTTCCCACTTTTTCCCGATTGGGTAAGGCCCATTTTCAAGTACTCGCTTGCCAACCCTGGGCCCATTCCTTCTATAGCCATTTGAATCGCAAGATCCCTATCTTCAATGAGTTGGGCCTTTGTCATTATCTCTTCCAGCCCAGTAGGTCGTCGACTATCCACTTCAGCTTTCACGGTGGGTTTCAGGCCGTTAAGGAATGTGTTCTCTAAAACCTTCTCCGGCAGCTCCGGCAACGATGCAGCGTAAACTTCGAACCGTTTGATATATTCTGCCACTGAATCTTCCTGTCGAATCGCTAAGAATCGTGCGCATAGACTACCTTCTTGTGAAGGTCTGAAACGTTTAAATAAACGAGCCTTCATGTCCTCCCAAGTCTTAATCCTTTTCCGATTATGGGACCATCTATACCAATCCATTACGTATTCGTCGAAGCTAACAATAGCCGCTGTGATTTTATCCCACTCTGAGAGTCCATGGATTTCGAAGTACCTCTCTGCACGGAACAACCAGTAGTCTAGATTTGTCCCTGAAAAGATTGGCATTTCCAATCTTTTAAACTTGCTTCAGTCTCCTCCTACCTTGGGGGGCTCGACTTTTCCTTCCTTATCTATTGACTCATTCAGGTTCTCCATCGACTGCTCTAGTGGACTGGTATCCCCCATGTCTGTGGCTGCTCGTTTTCGTTTTCCTACCGTCATTTCCGCCATCATCATGGTCATTCGCTCGATACTTTTCTCAAGTCTTTGTCCGGGTTCCTTCAGCTGGCTGATATCCTTTTCTATCAACTCTACCCGCTCTTCAATCTGTTGTTGCGCCATTCGACGTGTTCTCCCCAGGTTGGCGTGCTCTGATACCAATTGTTAGGACACCTCTACTTCCTAACGGTTAGTTACCCTCGTAAGAGTCTTCACGCACACACGCATACAAGAAAGACAAACTCGAGATGAATCCCAGCCTTGTTCAATGGGAGTTCTCCAAGGAACCAAGGGGGAGTTATATATTCAAACACAATAGAACAATACCTTACACAAGAAGATAATAGAAGATCACACAAACACTACCAGCATTCGAGAGGCTGGATCTCTCCTACCCGCAGGTCCTTCCACATACAAATTACTCGATAAGACAAACTAACACTCCAACCCCATACAAAAAGACTTCCAAGACGGACCCCCGTACAACTACACCTATGGGCCCTTAATGGATCTTACTTGGGCCCATTTCCTCACTCTCATTGGTCCCTTTCCCTTTCTTCTCTTTTCTTTTATACATATGGACTATAGGAGGTCTAACCGTATTATCCCTTCTTTCTAGCTTTATTCAAGCGACGATAGTCCATTCACACGGTTCATCTTGGCCAAAGCCCATGTAACTAAGTATGACATCAAGGTATGACCAATCCACTTTATCAATACGCAATTAAAATCACCTCAAGAATTTTTCTTCTTTCTACAAAGTCGTTTGCAATGCATATCTTCTGCTAAGTGATGCAATACTTCCTTTAAAAGCTCTACAAGCACCTTAGCAATCACCTTGTAAAGTGAAGAAATAAGGCTGATCGGTCTATATTCACTCACTCTATTTGCTTTCAACTTCAATGGAATAAGGAAAATGTTGGTCTCATTGGTCCTTTTGTTTATAATCTTGTTTAAAGAAAATCTTGGAACACCTCTACCATGTCATTCTTCAACATGTTCCTGAAAGAAAAAAAAAATCTTCAACTTACTTGTCATGCCAAGGCTTATATATAGCTTTAAAGATTCTTTAAAGATTTCTTCTTCCATGAATGGACTTTTCAACTCTTCTTTCATATGATAATTCAAAAAAGCTCAATTTATACCATCAATCCTAAATCTCTACCCATTATCTTTAGTGTACAATTTTTGGAAGAAATTAATAAACTCAGCTTCAACTTCTCTCCTTCATTGGTAAGGAGATTTTCACTGTCATCTTCTATCGATGTAATGAAGGCTTTATTTGTTCTGACTGGAGCCCATTTTTGGAAGAAGCTATAAAGACTTTCTTTTGAGGCATTGAAATCTACACTTGTGGTTCCACATCCTTTACTCCTTTAAAATTATCTATTCTAGTAGAAATTAGTCTTTGCATGCCATCAGCGCAAGTGAATTTACCATTATTTAAAGGCACGCCAATGAGATCAAGATCATCAATCAGCCCATTAAACGTCGTCATACTATTGGTTGTCCTTCCTCATTTGTCTTTTTAGATAGTCATCGAACCACTTTAAAACTCCCAGCTAAACACCACACGTCTAAACAAATGCTTGCTAAATTAGCCAACTCTTGCCAAAATTTGATTGAGATAGAAGACCATGATAATCCAATCATTAAAGCATTGTTATAAAATAACATGATAGAAATAGAAAACAAACCAACGAGAGAATCAAGAATTAAGACACTATCTTCTTTCCACATAATCATTACACCCCATGAAGTACCAATAGTATCAAGGGCCACCAACTGATCCTTTTCGAACTCCAAATAGACTTCAACAGCCTTCTACTCTTAGCCATCAGCATAGTCTCTTAGACGATCACTGGTTTCGGATCAAAATGTCCTTCACTAGAGCTCTTTGGGGCACTGCTTGAAGTCCTCTTACATTCCACGAGATTATCTTCATGAGGTAATCTCTAGGCCCTTCTAACTCCTATCTTCGTCCTCACATTCAACTTCATCTTCAACCTCATTTTTCATCTCGATCCTCTTTCTCCGAGGCAGACCATGATTTTGTCATCGTCTTCAATGATACCTCAGCCCTTGTCAGTGCAGGATCCCCTCGAATACCTTCAACCCTTCTACTTCAAATGACATTTCAAGTTCATTCCAATCCACACCCATAAATCCTATTGTGCGCAATCACAACATTCCCAAAATGATATCCACCCCTCCCAATTTCAAAAGAAGGCAGTCTGCTGAAATCGATGTAATTGTGATTTCAGAGAGAGTTATCACCACAGCCTTGCAAACCCCTTTTCCTTTGACAACTACCCCATTTCCCATGACGATACCATAGTAGGTCGTTCATATGAGAGAAAGGTTCAACTTTTCCCCTTGCAGTCTATCAACACTATCACCTCCTTCTCCGAGACGGTTCCTCGAACTTTCATAGTGCCTGTAGTTGAAAACTCAATGATAGACTTCAAGTCCAATTCACCTAGATCCCCAACTTCCACAGTACCTCCACTTCGGGTTCTTCCTCAGCCTATCCTCCTTGGACCAACTCGATCTCCTCTTCTTCGTTAATCAATAAGACTCGCAACTCCCGCGTTTCTCAATTCTTGCGGCGATGGTTTGGAGTATACTTTTCGTCATTCTCTCTTTTAGCTTGGAACTTGGCGTCTGATAGTCGTTTGACAGGTGTCTCTTTCCGTATTTTCCCCAATTTCTCAAGTAGGGTTACAGACCGATAGGTCTGTGGGTCATTCGTTCTATCCGTGGGCTTCAATGGGCCAGGTACAATGGCCTTGGCACTTGCCTGTTGGATCCCCTTACTGTTGTCATTTGGGTTGTTCGAGCCCATCAGGTTCGTTGCCATTTTAATTGCCAGATCTCGGTCCTCTATAAGTTGGGCCTGTTTCATGATTTCTCTCAGCCCAACCGGTTGTCGGCTCACCACTTCAACTCGGATAGTAGGTTTTAGACCGTTGAGAAACGTGTTCTCCAGGACGTTCTTTGGCAGCTTCGGTAACAGTGACGCATATATTTCAAACTTCTTTCTGAAGTCAGCCACCATGCCTTCTTGTTTCATAGCCAAGAAACGCGGGCATAAGCTCCCCTCCTGAGATGGACAATAACGCTCGAAAATCTTGGATTTCAATCCCTCCCACGTCGTAATCTTCTCCTGGTTTGACTCCCATCGGTACCAATCAACCACATCGTGATCAAAACTAATGATCGCTATCGTTATCCTTCTGCCTCATTCAACTGGTGTATTTCAAAGTAGCGTTCAGCCCTGAAGATCCACAAATTCGGATTTTTCCCTGTGAACATGGGCATTTCCAGTTTCTTAAATTTGCATCTGTTTACTCCTTGTATCTCCTTTTGGCCTCTGTTCTCCACCACTCTTTCGGTTTCGACAGAGGTCTCTTCAACCATCGAACTAGTCGGTTTCCTGGGATCTTGTTTGGTTGGGTGTGTGATTGAGGATGATCCTTAACCGTTACTTGTCGTTTGCCCTGACATTAGAGCCAAGATGGCTCGCTGATTCTCCTTCATATCGAGTGAAAGTCGCTCTATATTTCTTTCCAAACTCTGCGATATCCCTACTTCAGTCCTTATTTCTTTGTTTTTCTACAATCATCTTTTGCTTGCACGACAGTTTAAGTGATCTGCAACTGCTCTAATATGGAAATATGTGCTTGATATAGGCTTCGAGCAGGAAAATGTAATAAAATTGTTCAGGTATGTGGTTGTGTCACACTCTAATTCTTCTGTTTAGGAAAGTACAAACTAAGCTATTTTTTATTGTAAGGTTGGACCCTTTAGCATTGTTTTTCTTTTTTTCTTTTTTTTTTTCTTTTTTTAGTTTAGTTTAGTTTAGTGCAACATTGAGTAAATGGATGTAGAAGTACTAATAATGAGTGTGTTTTAGATAAATCTTGATAAACATGAATTGTGGGAGAGAAAGGGGTGTTTTGTGTGTTATAGTTGATCTGTTATCTCTGTCTTGAAACAGGAATTATTTGCATAATCGAGATGCAATTCTATATCTTTGAAAGGAATAATGTTGAGCAAACAGTGTGAAAAATAAGAAGAATGGCGCTTGAATTGGGGAAATGATTTTGGAAATTTGGTGATGTCTGGTCGTTGCTAGTAAACATGGTTCACCTGCTAGTCAATTGGTGGCATGGTAATACTGTTAAGTCACATATTGTCGTGGTTGTGCTATTTGGCATGGTGATCTTATTGATATTAAAGTGGTCTTAAAAGGTGGACAAGACTTGTATGTTCTAATACTTGCTTCTGAGTTAGGTATGTGCCTCATTCTCTGCTATAATTTCCTTGTCACAGTTCGTTTTTATAGTTTTCCTTCCTAACTTTGTTTCAACTGTTTTATTGCTTTCTGTATATTAAAATGAAGATGTAAAGAAGGCAAGTTCGGTTGTCATTGGCGTTATAGTTTCTGCTACTGTCCTTATAATTGCCGGCCTACTTTTGGTTGGATTTTACATTATCAAAAGCAGGAAAATCCTCGAGGGTAAATTTTTTTGCTGAATTGTTTTCAATTTTAAATAACTATGAAGATTTCTGTTAAGCATTTTTGCAATTCCTACCACTGATAACTTATGGGATTAGAAGTATGGTCTGTAATTTTTTATTTTTTATTCAAAAAGTAAAGATCAATATGATGCATCTGCTTTGAATCTTGATATGTTTACCAAACTTTTGTACTGCTTTTAATGGTTCAAGGCTGGTGAAAGATGAAAGAATTATGGTTGAGATGAAGATGAAAGACTTGAACATTGCTCTAAATCCAATTATCCAAAATGAGCCTCTAGAATTGAGAATTACATAAAGGTAAAATTCCCTTAAACGATATTCCTATACGCTTTGAATTTAGAACTTCATAAATGCATGGTAAAGTTGAATTGTAGTGTACATTAGATAAAATTGGAGTGTTAAAGGTCATTGTTTGATTCTCTAATTAAATTTGTGTTTACAACTTCCCAGTTTTATTCTTTTTGACACTGGTTTTTCATGTGTATGGAATTACATATTAGCTACTTGGATTTTACAATATCAACATAATGCCTATTACTCTAACTATGTAAGTTGAATCCAATATTCTAAAGTTCCAACTAATTTAAATCATATTTTGGTCATTGATTTGTGTACTCATTCAAATTTAGTTTTTCTACCTTAATTCCTTTGTATAAGCAGGAACCATTAGTTGATATCTGTATTTATCAATTGATAGATAATTATCTCTAGTCTTGTTTTGTGATTAATTATTGAATGCATCATGTTTTCATATTTTCTTTGCAACTCTGATCGTGTTCTTCAGAAACCTTTTCATATGAGTGTGTGTACGTGTTGCGTCAGAAGAATATTCTTCGAGTACTTATTATCTTGATGGTGGTTGAATTTTGTTTAGACCATGGCACTCTAGATCATACAATGGAAAGCACACAAAAGAGACCCTTCCAACTAATTATGGATGATTTCTTTAATGTTATAAAATCATGATGAAACTTATTGGATTTATATGTCTGGTTGTATGTTGATATTGTGTCGTACGTTTAATTATTAACTTGTATGTGTTTAGAAGTTATTGTAGCCATAATTGGGTTTAGAAATGCTTTTCCTCAAGTGTCATAGTTTACTTGGTTGTATGGCTATCCTACTGTTACGGTAGCCATACAAATGGATGAGTTTGTGTGATTTGAAGTGTGTTTGGATAAATTTATGGGATGTGGACTAACGGAGTGAAATAGGCACGTCTTTTGGCTTCTATAGGTTATTTTTGGTGAGTTTGTGTGATTTGAAGTGTGTTTGGATGAGTTTGGGGGATTTGAATTTCGTTTGGGTGGCTTGGGTAAGTGTTTGACTTTTAAGGATTAGTTTAGGTGAGTTTGTGGGATTTGAAATGTGTTTGAGTGAGTTTATTGGATGTGGATTGAGTATGAGTAAGTTTGGAACTTTTGGATAAGTTTGTAGGGTTTAAAATTTGTTTGGGTGAGAGGCATGTGTTTGTCTTTTACGGGTCAATTTAGGTGGAATTGTAAGCTTTGAAGTGTGTTTGCATGAGTTTGGGGTGAATTAGACACATTGGAGCAAGTTTATCAAATTTGACGTGTGTTTAGATGAATTTATGGGATTTGGAAGTGTGTTTGGATGAGTTTTTTGAATTTTGTAACAATTTTGTATTGTTAATTTAACAATTTTGTAATTTGGTGTTTGATATTATTTTGTTGATTTTCTTGCAATGTCCTTTAATGATTGATTTAAATTGTGCTTGATGCTAAACCTAACTTGCTTAGTTTTAGAATATTTGGAGTCTTGTTGTGAACCTGAACTGTTGAGGTTGTAGTTGGGCGGTTTTTCATATAGAATTGTGTCTCTTGTTTAACAGGTTTTAAAATTTTTTGGTTAGCCTTATGTATGTCGTTATGCTGTCGAAATTTTCGAAGCATCCGGTTAGAATTTATCTGATGCCTCTCGCATCTTTTCTTCTTTTGGCCATTCATATATAAATAAAATTAAAATTAAAAAAAAAAAATGTTTAGGGTCTCCATGTTGGTCTATGGCACTTTGCTTGTGCGTTTGATTTCCTATGGTATGGACCCCACGTGGAGTTTTAATAGCCACACCCGTTCAAAGTTATTTCTAGGAAAATAAAGCGATGCACGGGAATACTTTTTTCCTCTGAATTTCTCACTTGATTCTTTTTTTTTTTTTTTTTTAGTTTCTTGTTTGGATGTATTTTGCGTTGTGTTTGAAGGGATGGTTTTGGGGGAATGGAATGACATCTTGATTAATTGTTGTTGTCTTCTGATGTTTAGGTTCGGTATATTTGTAACTTTCCAGGGAAATTTTATGTGTGAGAGTTGATTGATTGGTAGGCTAGGTCCACAACTTGTATTTACTAGTGTCCCTCTTTTTGGATTTGATGTCTACTTAATGTAATCTAGGCTACGTGTCTCGTTTCATAACTATATCGTTTTCAGTTTTCTATATTTTAAATCATGCCTACTTTATTTCAATTTCTTGTGTGTTTTTCACCATTCTTGAAATAAATTTCTTTCTTTCTTTTTTTTTACAAGAAACATCATAGAAATATATTAATCTCAAAAGGGGAAAACAGCCTAAGGGCTAAGATTGGAGGAAACCCTTGTTCAGAAACTATTTTAACAAAGTCTTCCAATCGCTAATAATCATTAGCAAGCTATAATTACAAAAAGAATTTTTGTATAAGGATATCCACCAAGATGTACACTGTCACAAAAAAAAATCGAAACTACTGCATTTATCTTCAAAAGTTATAGCATTTCTTTCTTTCCACAAAAGCCAAAAGTAGCCCTGAACACACAACTAGCCATTATCTTAGCTTTCCTCTTAAGATTTCACAGAGCCAGCCCTTAATATAACCACTCATCAATCTTCTTTGTCATACAAAAAGAAATACCCAGTAGACTTGCAACAAAACTCTAAGGTGATCTAAGTCTTCTGCTGATTCAAGACAGCCTACAAGCTGAGGGGGATAAAGTCCACTGCTTAAATTTCTTTTGTAGCTTATCATTGGTATTTAGGCTTCTATAGGCAAGCTACTACAGAAAAACTTTAACCTTCTTAGGGCTCTTGTGCTTCCAAATCCAACTACTAATGGACTGATTAACTTTGGGAGAGGTTGTGATCATCGATTGAAACATAGTTTTAGTCGAATAGTTGCTTGATCCTTCCAGCTTCCAACTTTATCAGATCTAGATCATTAACCAGATTCGAACTTATGGCCCTCTGTACCAAAAAGATGTGCTGACCAGACTGCTACACCTTGTCTGACCTCCCTAGAGCATATAGATCCACCCAAGCGACGAACACTCAAACCAAACTCGCCTATCCTTTTGGGCACAGGGACGCGAGAACCAATTTGAGTAATCAAAAGCTTTTTTTTAATAATAAAATCTAACTACTGCAATTTCGGGCGATTCCAATAAATCGTCTTGTGCTGAAGCGAAGCCACTTAATAGAGTTTACAAAGGTAAGGATTGGGCACATTTTGTTTTGCTTCCTCTTCATTTGCATTTCCAAATTTGGCTCGCTCTCGGCTACGTGTCCTTTGGATTTGGATTCAAACCACTTACACAAGGATTTTCAGTCCTTTGCTCTAACCAACTGAGCTACCTGAACCACTTTTCTAAAGTTTGTTTTCTCCAAAGAATACGCCCTACCTTACTGCTTGACTAGTAAGGAAAAAACCATTTACTCAAATAAATAGTTAGGGCTTTCTTTTTCGCTTGTTCGTCAAGCTTTCAAGTTTCTCTTTCAACTATCGCCTAATCTCCAAACATGCTAAAAAATCGAGAGTCGTGTAGGGACTGGACAAACAGATGGAGCTTTCTTCTCAAAAGAGGATAGGTTGGTCAAACAAAAACAAGACGCAATGATCTTTTCCTTTGCTCCTAGTCACTAAGTTGTGCTATTCTATCCTCATAAAGACTCCACCAAGAGGTTCTTTCTCTCACGTAATTTCGCCCGTTCTACTTTCGTGCCGTAGGAAATGAGATGAGAACCCAGGATACAATCTTCTTGTATGTCGATTTACCAAATCAATGCCTTGAGCTGTTCAACCATACCTCCAACTTGTGGATCAGACTTTGAGCCCGAAGGGCTATCTGATCCGATCAACTATGTAAGTCGTAGTGCACGTACTCTTCCTTGTTATATATGAGCAAGACTCTATACAAATTTATGGATCTCCCCAGCATCAAACCGAGGCTCCATCCAAATCTACCACTCGTTTGGCGACGCCTTCTTTTCCATGAACACCACACCACTGATGAACTTTGCCAGTCTTTGCCTCTGACTCGACCCAGGGAGAACACAAGGTAAGGGCTTGGCCTGCCTGAATATAATTCATATCTCCTTTGTCTAGTCGAGAAGGAAGAAAGCTCGAGGAACATAATTGTGACTCTTCTATTAAATTACTGCCCCGTCATGATCGATCCATGTCCTATCGTAGTGCCTGGTGAACCAGGCTTGCTTAGCCACCAAAGCTAGCTTACTAACGCGAATGCTCTTTTTTGTGATTGCATGAGTGCACCAGTCTATCCACTATTTTCGTGCTTGGTGCTCTTATGCGCTTGACTTAATCGTAGGCATTTTCTTCGTTGGGTTAGATTCCCGATCCACCAACCACCTGATATGTTGGCAAACAGGGCTTCATCATCTAGAAAGATGGATGGCACTCCAGACCAAACAATACCTATCAAAGATTGAGCTCGACTCAAGAGATGGAGACATAAAGGTGCAATAAAGTCCTCGATGTTTAGTCTCTTGATATGGGGTCGATTCGGTTGAGCAAGCATCGAAGGAATTAATCCAATGTTGGTTTGAGTAGAAAGAAAGGAATTGAACCCAAATAAAGCAATGAAATTATGTGTGCACCATTGTAAACCGAGACAATAACCTCCATAGAATGCAGGCCAACCTCCATTACTTCTTTCGGCGGTCTTTCTCCCTACGGACATTCGCTGGCCATCTCTGTAGTTTGCACGACCATTCCCCTACTTGCTCTTCTACCCTAACTTCTTCATGTTGAACTACCATAACCTTATTTCAAAAAAAAAAAAAAACTACCATAACCTGCAACTCCTTCTAACATCGGTGCCCACGAAAAAACTTCTCTTCACATCTATAACATAGTCCATTTTCACATCTTATTTGAAGCTCTAAATCAGTCAGTTTCTTAGATGGAACTTCAGCTTGCTTCCCAACACCGTCTTTTCAAAAAGTCGCGCCTAATTTACTAGGATTGACAAAAATAGTACTCGTGTTGGATCCAACACCATATGAAGTAGATTTGGGCTAACAAATGACGAACTTGGGCTTTGGGCTGGTGTTTTTGGATTAAAGGTAGCTCCAAAATATTTTTCTTCAAAATGCTACAGTTCATCTTCTAATTTTGGTGACATTTCCATTATCAAGTTAAGCCCAACAGAACGGTTCACCCGTAGTTTTCCAAAAAACGTCCACCATCACATCACATTTGTTCTAGACTCTTTGATAAATTTTTTTTGTTGTTGTTGATTTATGGTGAGGAAACTTGTGTGGCTGATAGGTTCTCGATATTATTTATGGACAAAAGTGCATTTACAGTCAAGGGAAGTATTAGAGAGCTTCCCATCCCTCCACCTTTAGACCTTACTCAAGTCTAGTCAAAAGGTACCCCACACACTTACCATCATCAACATATACTATCTTCTACCCAACTCTACTTAACAGACTCCATCTTACAACAAAATAACTACTGGTCCCCATCTCTTTTCTTACACCTTCTCTTATACACATGTTTAATGGGAGGTCTATCACTACCCACCCCCAAAAAACAATCTTGTCCTCACGACGCTAGAAGTAGGATGCACCAATCAAGAATGGTGGCTAGGGTTCCGACAATGTCGACTAGGGTTTTATAACGATGACTAAAGTATTAGGGTTGTTAGAGACGACTAGGGTTTACCCGTTTTGATACCAACTAGAATTTTGGGAAGAAATTAAAATGATTGTATTTCTTCTCTTACTTTGAATCAAATACAAGGTTTTCTTATATAGAAGAAAGACCATCTACCAATAAGGAAAAAATAACATAAATATACACATAATCCACAACTATTATTACAAAAGATTGAAGGAAAATCCAACAACAGGAAACTTGTTTCCCATTGCTTTAGAAAGCTTAGAAATATGAAAAACTGGGTGTGTGCGAGCACTCTCGGGCAAAACCAACCGATAAGTCACTGCCCCAACACGAGCTTCCACCTGAAATGGACCAACAAACCGTGGGGCCAGCTTAGGGTTGGAATGTTTAGCCAAAGTCTCCTGTCTATAAGGATGTAACTTCAAATATGTCGAGTCGCCAACTGCCAACTCAACATGTCTACGAGTTTCATTAGCCATAAATACCATATATTGTTGGGCATAAGACAAAATGTCCTTGATTATCAACGACATTTCATCCCTTTCCTTTAATTGATTATCCACTTCGAAAACAGGTGATCCATTCGCAACATAAGGAAGAATATCTTGAGGAGGACGCCCATAAACCACCTCAAAAGGAGTAGCCTTCAAACCAGAATGATATGATGTGTTATAACTAAATCTAGCCCACGGAAGCCAAGGAACCCACTCGCTAGGACAATGTATTGCTAAACATCTCAAATAGGTTTCCATTCCTCTATTCACCACTTTCGTTTGTCCATCTGTTTGAGGATGAGAGTCGTACTCCTTTTTAGCTTGGTACCTTGCCATTTGAATAATTCTTCCCAAAACAAACTGGTGAACACCAGATCTCGGTTTGAGACAATACTTCAAGGGATACCATGTAATCAAACAATCTCCTTAATGAAGATTTGAGCAATAGAAAGTGCATTAAATGGGTGCTTGAGCAGAAGAAAATGAACATACTAAGAAAGACGATCAACAACCACCAACACAGAATCAAAAGTCTCAGCTTGAGGTAGGCCAATTATGTCTTCCCATATATTATCTTTTTTTTTTTTTTTTGAAAGGAAACAAACTTTTCATTGAAGAAATGAAAAGAGACTAATGCTCAAAATTCAATGAAACAAGAAACGAAAATACAGCCAAACAAAGGAAACAACATAATAATGACAAATACAACCAATAAGAGACTAGAAACGGCTAAGAAACAATTGTAAAAACAGCCAATACGGAAGAACAAACAAGACTTAGGCTGGAAAAATGAAGGCATCCCAATTAAGACAAATATCTTGAATAGAGAAGGCCGCAAAGTGCTTGGACAACGAGCTCCATGACGAGGCTTTGAGACGAGCTGAGTTGAAACGATCCAACCAAGGAAGAGAAGTGTCCTGAAAAACTCTCTAATTTCTTTTAAACCAAATTTCTGATAAAATAGCTTTAGCACCATTCAACCATAATAATTTAGGAGCCGGCTGAATTACTGGACCAAATAAAAGTTGTAGCACGTTTTCTTTAAATGACTGATCGAAAACCCAATGAAGCTTGAAGATAGACATAAACTTCCCCCAACAATGGCAAGAAAAAACACACTCAAAGAAAAGGTGCTGCAAGGATTCACTGGCACTTGAACATAAAGGGCAAATGGAAGGAGATAAAACATGAGACGGAAGCCGCCTTTGAAGAACCTCCGAGCTTTTTAAAGAACCAAAGATCATGATCCAACAAAGAATGTTAATACGCTTTGGACATTTAGACTTCCAAAGAGCTGAAAACACATCCTTGTGCATATCTGAAGAAGCAGCCAAATGATTGCAGAGAGATTTAACCGTGAACAAACCCGATCTCTGAAAAGACCATATGCGGGAATCCGAAAGATCTGAAATTCTGGCATCATTTAAAATGCCCATGAGCTGTTGAAACTCAAGAAATTCTTCCTCTTTAAGAAGCCGACAGAAAGAAATACTCCATGAAAAAGTCTCCCCATCCCAAAGATCATTAACAGAAGTGTTTGGAAGAGAAGCAATTCGAAATAAACTTGGAAATTTTAGATAAAACGAAAGATCTCCAATCCAAAAGTCTTGCCAAAAAACTACTCGAGAGCCATTTGCAATTTTAAAAATAGCCAAACTCTCAATTTGATTCCATACCTTAGCTATACTAATCCAAGGACTTCGAAGACTCAAGCCAATCCAAGCAAGCGTGCAGTTGTCTCTTGTGGTGAGAGGACGGGGGTAGATTCCGCCTCTTTATCAACCAAGGATGGATCTCCACTTACGTTAGTCGAGACTTTCTTGGTTGTCATGATGGACGCGTCCCGAAAATCGAGCGCTCTAATACCAATTTGATGGAGCCGAGTATGTGAATAACCTCAAGATAATATTTTATATCCAAACTAGAGGGGAAAGAGCCTTTAAATAGGCTGTACAAAGGGCGGTTATGAATAACCACCTAACTAACCAAGAGGCACATGCCAAGCACATGGCTTATAAAGATAACAACTAACAAATGTAAAACTAAGCCAATATTCGGCTACATCACAAGGTGTTGTCTATGTTTTGCCTTACTTAACATGACTGTAGTTAGAAGGTTTATGATCCATTATGTTGTCAACTTCTAGAAAGAAAAGGTTTTGGTTTTCAGTTATTCCTAGTTTATATTTGAGCAATATGGTTAGACGGGAGGAATTTTATGGTTCGTGAACAACAAGTTTACTATTTTTGGTTTTGATTCACAGGAGAATTATTACAGGCTGGATGGGATTTTACGTAGCTACCAGTCAAGGATATACACTGATGATGTTGGAGCTTCTTTTAAGGTTGGTGGCATTTAAGGAGTTTTTTTTTTTTCTCGGTCCAATACTTCAAGTTGTTTAAAATATTTGTGATGTATTTATTTATCAGTTTAAGTTCTCGATGAAACGTTTGAGTTTACCTTATACAGTTCTTTAAAATACGGGTGAGCAAGAAAAGTCGAAAAATCGAGCCAACTGACCTAAACCGATCGAACCGACGTTGGTCGGTCGGTTTTCTTATAAACTCGGTCGGTGTCGGTTTTACATTTTGAAAAACCGACTTTACAGTCGGTTGGCTCGCCCAAATGGGACGAGAACCGACAGAACCGACCGAAAAAAAAAACTGATAAAGTGTCTGAGTTGACGCTGTTGCAGGCAACATTGATGCACTGCCTGCAGCAATCCCTGGTCTTCCCTAGGAATAATTAAAACATATTTTTATTTTTTTTTTCAATTTCTTTCGTATCTCTCTTTCACACTCGTTTTTCTATTTTTTTTCTTCAAACCCTTTCAGATTTCTCTCATTTTTCTTTTCATTCTTTCTTTTGCAGCTTTCTCTTTTCACTCTCTCAGTATCTCTTTTATCTTTCTGCCATCAACAAGCATCTCCACCTCGTTGGAATGCCGTCCTTTCTTCGTCGGAGCTTAGCGCCACACGGACCGTCATGGTGTTTTTTTCTTCTCAGTTCTTTCTTTCTCCTTCATCTCATTCTCCGTTCTTTCTTCTGGTAAAGTATTGCCCTCACTTCTCCATTTTTCTTTCTCCACCTCACCGAAACAATGACACCATCTCTTCACCGGAACTTCCAAAACCGACCGATTTTTGCTCGTGGTCAGTTGATCGGTTCCATAAAACTTAAAAAACCGACATCCACTGATCGACCAAAGCCATGTCAACAATCCGTTAGTAATTAACGGAAATTTGGATGGAGGGATCAAAATGAAACAAAATCCAAACCTCAGGGACTAACTCCACACTAATTAGAATCATCTTCCCAACGTTGGTGTTTTTTCCATAGGCTGTGAGACAAACTCCACACTAATTAGAATCTTCAACCCCAATATCGTTGGTGTTTTTTCCATAGGCTGTGAGACACACTCCACACTAATTAGAATCATCTTCCCAACGTGACGGAGAATGAAAAGATGCAGGGTCTTTTGTCATATGAATGACTCCTTTGGTGAAGACAGAATGGAAGTTTGCTGGAGAACAAACATTTAGCTGCAGAGTCTGGGGAGGAGCAAATGTAAGTAAGGTATGAGTGACAGCTTGCTTAATGGAAGAGACCAAAAGACTTAAGCATTTTCTTCTGCAGCGTTTGGATTCATTGAAATGAACTTAGGGGTTGAAGGGACGAAAGAAGGTGGTAATTTTCTTCATATATCTCAGCTTTTTTTTTAATAGAATGGCGGTACATGTGTTGTGCTTAAGAAGGGAAGAAACTCGTGATGTAGCTATTGGAAACTTCTTTAGGTAGATTGTCGTCAGGATCATCTTCAATCTAGGCCTTGCCTCCTCCTTCCTCCCTCAAGAGGGTTTTATTCTTGGCCTTTGTTTGGTCAGCCTTCACAAACCACTTTTTGCCTGATCGTTTCTTTGAGGCAACTTGCTCAAGCATGTGCTAATTTTCGTCATATATATATTGACAGAAGGGGAGCAACAACTTAGGGGTAGAGTCCCCTCTCCCGAAAAAAACTAATGCAATACGACATCCCGGATAACTAAGGTGTATGAAAGAAGGCGCGTGAAGAAGAAAGAAAAGAGAGAGAGAGGAGAATAGCAAGTTTGTTAGGATTAGGGGGGCCCACGTGATTTCTGTACGTTGGGTAGAGGCGTGTATAAGAGAATGTTTGTGTAAAGAGCTGGTATCTTTTTTGGCTATTTTGAATTGTATTTCTCTGGTTGAGAAACTTGGGAGAGAGGGGAGCTCTCGAATCTTCCCCGGTAGATGTTGATAAATAAAATTGGTGGCTAAGGCCTATCAATTTTGGTATCAGAGCACCTTTCTGGGGAATGGTGGGAAAGATGGAAGGAAGAATTATGGCGCTGGAAGAAAAGCTTTCAGAGCTGACCGTGAAGCAAGTAGATATGGAAGTGAGCTTGGGTACGCAGATTGCAGAGGTAGGAGAGGCTCAAGCAAATGTGGACGCGAAATTAGATCTCCAGTTCACAATGGTGAGGGAAGAGTTGAAAGCAATGTGTGCTCGGATAGAAGGAATGGTACGTGCCGAGAGAGGGTCCCCATCTTCGGAAAGGGCCATATCTGATAAAGGTAAGAGGGTGATGGATGAGGAATCGAGCCAGAAACGTGAGGAACCCAAGGCGAGCAGTGAAATGTCTCCGAAGGAAAATGTGGAAATTCAGGCGCCGACTAATAGGGATATCCCGTTGTTCGATATGCGTTTGAGAAAGTTAGAGGTGCCGGTTTTCAAAGGAGAGGATGGTGAAGACCCGGATGGATGGTTGCATCGGGTGGAAAGGTACTTTGTAGTGAACCGATTATCGGAGAAGGATAAGCTCGAAGCAGCGGTGATGTGTTTGGAAGGGGAAGCCCTGTCTTGGCACCAATATGAGGAAGATCGGACACCGATGAGTAGCTGGCAAGAATTTCGAACGTTGCTGCTAGAGAGATTCCGACCAACCTCACAAGGGGATCGGTATGCCCGTTTGATGCGGCTACAGCAGGAGTCCACCGTGAGGGAGTACCGCCGGCGATTTGAGCAGTACGCCGCAACCCTAAAAGACGTGTGTGTAGGGGTGTTGGAGAGTAAGTTCGAATGTGGGCTGAAGGAAGAGATCCAAAGTGAATTGCGTAAATTCCAACCCGTGGGCCTGAAGGCCAAAATGATCAAGGCCCAACTAATTGAAGATGATAACAACGTTCAGCAAAAGAAAAGAATGGGATCTGTATCGACAGTTAGCCCAAAGAACAATACGGCCCAGAGTGGGCCCAGTGGAGGGTCGAGTCATTCGAGTGGATCAAATGCCTCATTTGCTAAAACGATCTCCTTGAATTACAACCGAGGGGCTACGGGATCATCGACTACGGTGACACCAGTTCGTGAGTCGACGGCGAGAGGAGGGGGAACGCCGGTATTCAAGAGTATGACAGATAAAGAGCTACTGAACAAGAGAGAAAAAGGGCTCTGTTATAAATGTGACGAAAAATTCTTCCCGGGACATAGATGCAAAAAGAAAGAATTACATGTAATGGTCGTGCAAGAAGGTGAGGAGGAAGTGACGGAAGAATTAGGGCAAGAGGAAGAAGCAGCAGCGGCTGATTTGACGATGAATGAAGAGAATCTAAGGGAAAATACTGAGGTGGCTGCATTATCCTTAAATTCCATGGTAGGGTTGAATTCGCCTAAAACTATGAAGGTTAGGGGAACAATTCGAGAACACGGGGTGGTAGTATTGATCGACAGTGGTGCCTCCCATAATTTTATTTCCTCGTGCAAAGGTTGGGGTTACCAATTTCACCATCTCCCAACTACGGCATCGTGTTGGGCACCGGGGGACCAATACCGAGCACGGGAATTTGCGAAAGTTCTTACTGTTTCTGACTTAACCATTATTCATGACTTTCTTCCTTTGCCTTTGGGAAGCGCAGATGTGATTTTAGGCATTTCGTGGTTGGAGACGTTGGGAAAAATACAGTTCGACTATCGATTATCTATAATGGACTTCCAAATTGGGAGCTGGCTGGTTCAACTACGAGGAGACCGTAGCTTGGTAAAATCCCAGGTCTCTCTCAAGTCTATGATGAAAACGTTTGGGGTAGACGATCAAGGCATTCTGGTGGAGCTGAGTTCCATGGAAGAGCCAGAGACGAACGAAGGGTTGGGAGTCACAACAGCGCAATTTGAGGACGTGCCATCGGAGCTACAAGGATTACTACAGCAGTATAAGGCTGTTTTTGAACCTCTGGTGTCTCTTCCTCCAGTCCGTAGCAAGGATCACATGATTGAGCTTGAAACATGGGCAGGGTCCGTTAATGTGAGGCCATATCGATATCCACAGTTTCAAAAAGATGAAATTGAACGCTTGGTGCGAGAAATGTTACTAGCAGGAATTATACAGCCAAGTAGAAGTTCATTTTCAAGCCCGGTGTTATTGGTAAAAAAGAAAGATGGTAGTTGGCGATTTTGTGTGGACTACCGAGCGCTGAATAGAGTCACCATTCCGGATAAATACCCCATACCAGTCGTGGATGAGCTCCTGGATGAATTATTCGGCGCTACGATATTCTCTAAGATTGATCTTAAATCCGGTTACCACCAAATCCGAGTGCAGCCATCAGACGTTCATAAGACAGCTTTTCGAACACACGAAGGGCACTACGAATTCCTAGTAATGCCATTCGGGTTACGGAATGCACCGTCCACATTTCAATCGGTTATGAACGACATCCTTCGGCCCTTCTTACGTAAATTCGTGCTGGTCTTCTTCGATGATATCCTAATTTACAGCCGCAATATTCATGACCACATTGCTCACTTGTCTCAGGTACTACAAACTTTAATTGCAAATCAGTTTATTGCTAACTTCAAGAAGTGTCAGTTTGGGGCCGAGAAGATCGAATATCTGGGGCATTTGGTTTCAGCAAAGGGGGTGGCTGCTGACCCAAAGAAGATAGAAGCGATGCAACATTGGCCGACCCCCCGGAATGTTAAAGAACTACGCGGTTTCCTCGGACTCACGGGTTACTACCGCAAATTCGTGGCGAGGTATGGAACAGTTGCATTCCCTCTAACTCAACTCTTAAAAAAAAGACAAGTTCGGATGGAATCCAGACGCCGAGGAAGCTTTTCATCAATTGAAGACCGCAATGATATCAATTCCGGTGTTAGCACTGCCGGATTTTTCTAAGACATTTGAAATAGAGTCAGATGCTTCGGGAGTAGGGGTCGGCGCGGTTTTGATGCAAGAACAGCGACCTCTGGCTTTCTTCAGTCAAGCGCTACCGCCTTTACACCGCCACAAAGCGGTTTATGAACGTGAATTGATGGCAATTGTGTTTGCGGTACAGAAGTGGCGACCATATCTATTGGGTCGAAGATTTATAGTGCGGACGGATCAAAAAAGCTTGAAATTTCTGTTGGAACAACGGGTAATTGCCGGAGATTATCAGCGTTGGATAGCGAAGTTGCTCGGGTATGATTTTAGTATTGAATATAAGAGAGGTTTAGACAATAAGGCAGCGGATGCATTATCTCGACTACCTCCGGCCATGGAGCTGGGGTTATTAAGCGTTGTTGAAGGTATCAATCCGGCGATCTTTGAGGAGCAAATTCAGAAGGACAACACTGGCTAGCATTTGCCAAGCTCTACAATCTAATACAGCAGCACCAGCAGGGTACACTATGCGTGGGAAGCTGTTGTTCTATCAAGGAAGGTTAGTGCTTCCATCCAATTCTCCCACCATTCCTCTTCTCCTTCGAGAGTTTCATAATAGTCCGGTTGGAGGCCATCATGGGGCTTTAAAGACTTATCAACGCTTATCTAAGGAGGTCTATTGGCGGGGGATGAAAGCCACGGTTCATACCTTCGTTGCAAACTGTTCGGTGTGTCAGCAAGCTAAGTACTTAACCTTGGCACCAGCGGGTCTGCTCCAAGCCTTACCGATTCCAGACAAAATATGGGAGGACATCTCCCTGGATTTCATCGAAGGGCTGCCAAAATCCAACGGGTATGATACTATACTAGTGGTTGTGGATCGGTTATCAAAATATGGTCACTTCATACTGCTAAAACATCCATTTACTGCGGTTTCTGTGGCTGCTGTTTTCATCAAAGAAGTTGTCCGTTTACATGGGTGTCCGCACAGTATCATATCTGACCGTGATAAAATCTTTACAAGTTTATTCTGGGAAGAGTTGTTCCGCTCTTTAGGCACTCAACTCCGGAGAAGTACTACTTATCACCCTCAGACCGATGGGCAGACGGAAGTGGTAAATAGAGGGGTGGAATCATATCTACGGTGTTTCACCATGTCGAATCCTACGCAATGGGCTAAATGGGTTGCTTGGGCTGAATTTAGCTACAATACATCGTTCCATGTGTCGGCAGCGGTCACCCCTGTCGAGATTGTCTATGGTCGGCCACCCCCGCCAATTTTACCTTATGTGGCAGATTCTTCGGCTGTGGCGGAGGTCGACATACAACTACGAGATCGGGATCAAATGCTTGCTCAATTAAAAGAGTCCTTGAGGAAAGCACAACAACGGATGACGAAGAGTGCGAATGAAAAACGGCGTGATGTACAGTTGAATGCTGATGACTGGGTTTACATCAAGTTACGGCCTTACCGGATGTCTTCGTTAGGAAGGTACAAACACCCGAAGCTCGCACCCCGGTTCATCGGGCCCTATCAAATATTGGAGCGGGTCGGCACAGTGGCATACCGGTTAGCTCTTCCCAAAGACTCGGGGATCCACCCTGTTTTTCATGTGTCGGTGTTAAGGAGAGCAGCAGGCCATAATTTACCGGTATGCCCAATTCCCCCTCATCTCAGAAGTGACCTGACTGTACAAACTCAACCCATGGAGTTACTGGGGCTTCGTAAGTCCTTACTTGGAGATGACACACTGGAGGTGCTCATTAGATGGGAAAATGCCTTGAAAGATGATGCAACGTGGGAGTCAGCTGTCGATATTAGTACCCAATTCCCATCTTTTCACCTTGAGGACAAGGTGGCTTCTTGGGGGGGCGGTATTGATAGGCCCCGGATAACTAAGGTGTATGAAAGAAGGCGCGTGAAGAAGAAAGAAAAGAGAGAGAGAAGAGAATAGCAAGTTTGTTAGGATTAGGGGGGCCCACGTGATTTCTGTACGTTGGGTAGAGGCGTGTATAAGAGAATGTTTGTGTAAAGAGCTGGTATCTTTTTTGGCTATTTTGAATTGTATTTCTCTGGTTGAGAAACTTGGGAGAGAGGGGAGCTCTCGAATCTTCCCCGGTAGATGTTGATAAATAAAATTGGTGGCTAAGGCCTATCAATATCCAGATCAAATTGATCATTGGTGTCGGATGCTTTTGGCTAGTTTTCGTTAACTTTGAAAAAGCCAACTTTGTATAGAACTTCCCCGAATTTTCGAGGGACCAAAGGGCCTTGTCCACTCCAACCCCCAATCTAATTTTTTCAATGAAAGAATGAAATGAAGCTCGTTGTCAACTCTTTGTCAATAATGCCCCATCTAAATCCAAGGTTCCCATCATTGAACTCCACATTCCAACACTCCGCTACAATGACATCCTTTTTTTTTTTGAAAAATGAGATAAAGATCTAGAAGATCTTCCTCAAATGAGGAAGATACCATCCATTTATCATGAAAAATAAAAATCCGGCCTCCATTGTTCACATTGGAACTTATGAAATTGAAGAAAAAGACTCTGTTTTTGGCTATTTCCACTCAAGGTCTCCTTTTTGTAGCACCTTTTGGTGGAAGAGACATCTAGCCTAAGAGGCTCAAAATTGTAGATAATACCGACCACCTTTCTTCATAGGGCACTTTCTTCTTGCACAAATCTCCACAACCATTCCAAGAGATCATTATTCCATGTAGCAAAGGTCAAGCTTGTCCGACCCCATTTAACCAAATGGCTACCTGGTTTTTCCATCTCATTTGTCACCCTCAAAGGAGCTTTGAAGATTAAAAAAATAAACCAAAAAAAAAAAAGCAAAAAGAGGCTATCAAAGTGGACAACCCAACCCAAGTGCGAGCCTTCTGCCATTTGAGAGAGGGATGTTCTTCCAAGTCTATAATAGAGTTTATCGTGGCCTTGATAGGGATTAGTTTGATGTTTGGGTTCTCACTAGGTTCTATATTCCTCTATGGGTCTCGAAGTCCAAGTCTTTTTGTATTTATACTCTAGCTACTATCATTCTTTATTGGCGGCCCTTCCTTTAAAGGGAGTCTTTTGTGGGCTTGTTTTTTGGTTGCCTTTGTATCTGTTCATTTTTTCTCAATGAAAGTTGGTTTATTTATCAAGAAAAACAAAGGAGGGATGTTCTTCCATCTTGCAAGCTTAGCTATGAATTTTTCAACAATAGGATCTTAGGAGCTTGGTGTATGGTAATTGTCCCTAAAAGGGGCACTCAAGTAAGTGAAGGAGTGGTTCTCAAGTTTGCAGCCCAAAGATACAACCGGTTGAGTATCTTCTTCCTTGTTGATATTTAGACCAACAATGGAGACTTTTGATATGCAGGCAAATTCCTTTTAGAACAATAGAAAAAAAAAATGGTCCACCAATTTTGGAGACATTCCTTGCTGTTTAGGTAGAAAATGAGAGTGTTGTCAGCTAGGAAGCACAGACGCTTCATTTTGTATGGAGTGTCTGATACGCAAATTGCTAACTGCAAGTGTACGGGCCCAAGTTATAATATAGTGATTAAAATCGAATGTCGTCCTCTAAATTGGTTTTCTAGTTCACCTAATTACTAAAGGTATATTCGACCAATTTTATTTAGAGAAAAGATTCGAGAAAGATGCAAATTAATAAAAAACTACTCGAAGCAATTAAAAGGGTGGAAACTTAATGGAGAAAAACCTTAGGGAATTGATTTCACCTATTAGATGCATGAATTAATTCAGAGATTAAATATGAACAAACATGTAACGATTTCATAAACCAAGGATTATTGATTATTAAAAGCCTCGCCCGAGTACAATTAATTCTTTATGCAAAATTAAGAAATTGATATCCCTTGAACGAACACGTAACGATTTCATAAACCAAGGATTATTGATTATTAAAAGCCTCTCCTGAGTACAATTAATTCTTTATGCAAAATTAAGAAATTGATATCCCTATCTAATTTCTACAACAAGCATAAGCATTAAGAAACAATCCTTAAAACGGTTTCTCAAGCAATCCTAAATCTCCCGATTATAGAACCACCTAAGTCATGCAATTGATAATCTAATCTAAACTACCCTCTCCCGAGCAATTAGTTCAGATAAAACAACATACAATCTGTGATCAAAAGATTATAAAAATTAAGCATTCAAATTGCATAAATAAAAGGCGTTACGAACCGTCCTAGAAATCCCTAAATTAATCCATACAATCTAATGGCTACATCAAGCCCTTAAGAAACGGAAATTAGCTACTCATAGTCTCAAAATCACAAGCAAAATTTGTCGAATACATCATAAAATCAATACAAGAAGTAAAGGGAGAAAGATTAAACTCGCTAGCCGTGATTCCCGCGTGTTCCCGTCACAATCCTCACGATCTAAGCTTCGAAATTAATCTCCCCTCGATCGCCTCTGTGTTCTGGCCGTTTTCTGCTCTCTGTAATCGTCTTTTTCTCCCAAAGAAGCTCCCTCTCAGCCGCTGCATCGCTACGAATTTGTACTACCCATTCTGCGCGACAGCGTCGCGACGCTGTCTCGTTGCATGCCCTAATAATTTCGGAAAGTCTCGCAGCGTCGAGACGCTGTGGAGGTAGCGTCTCGACGCTGCCTCAAAAACACGCCTTCTGACTTATGGGGCTGCGTTGAGACTCTGTCTATGGGGCGTCTCAACGCTACCCTTTTGAATAGGGGCCTTGAACCTAGTCTTCTTTGCTCATTTCTTCACTCGAATTTATTCTTTGTCTCCTAAATCATCGGTATTCTTCAAAAGCATCAATCTCCATCGAAATGTTTGATTCCTACAAAATTAAACCAAATAGACATAAAATTGGCCAAATAATACTCAGGACTAACACTAAAATAGTATAAAATATAGCTCAATGTGTCAGACACATATTCGACACAGACACGTGTCTGACACATCAGCGCCTCATGCATGATAGACTGATCTCGAAGGATAAAAAGAAGACTCAGCACTTCATCGCCTCACTATCATATAAAGGGATGTTAAGAATTGTTTTATTGCAACCTACCATTTGTTCTATTCTCGAAGAAAAGCGTGGGATCCCTCCTTTCTTCCACCATTTAAGCTTGATACCTTGAATCCAGAATTAGTGGAATGAAATGCTTCGTGTCTTTTGGTCTCCTCTACCAAGCAAGAAGCAAATTAAAAAATTTCATCAAATGTTCATTCTCGACCTCCTTTGTCCAGTTTTCATATTTCCCAAGTTCTCTCCATTAGTAGTGTGAGTCGAACTCCTTACAACCTATGAAAAATAACATTGAAGATTCCTTCGTTGAAGATCTAGCTTCTTTATTTCTGGGGTGTGACAAAGAGATCCCTCATCTTTCACCATTAGTGCCTAGCAAATTTGCCTCTTTTTTCTGAAGTTTGTGGTCTTGAGTTACGGGAAATCTTCCCTTGAATTAAGATGGAATCCATTTTTGGGGTCTTTGTAAGTTTTTCGATTGGTGTTTTGCTTTTCATCAATTTTCTCATTCTTTGCCATTGACCTTTTTATCCATGGCTCTTTGGCAGTTTTCTTCAAGTTCTTGTTGGTCTTTTGTTTGGTCTTTAATGGGCTGTCT
Organism: Luffa acutangula; assembly: GCA_036850905.1. Classification (NCBI taxonomy): domain Eukaryota; kingdom Viridiplantae; phylum Streptophyta; class Magnoliopsida; order Cucurbitales; family Cucurbitaceae; genus Luffa; species Luffa acutangula. The sequence goes on along the minus strand of JAZFAW010000014.1, from coordinate 4,306,528 downwards.
TTGACTTTGTATGTTGCTTTGTATGTGTTTGTTTTGATGTTCGTTGTGTTTTTTTTTTATCTTCTTATATCTTTGGTTTTTTATTCCTTTCTGGCCCCTATTGCTACATTTGGTTCTTATTCGTTCCTTAGTGGAGTTTGTATTCTTGAGCACTAGTCTCTTCTCATAAATTCAATTAAAAGTTTCATTTCTTATGATGTAGATTTGATGATATTTTTCTGCTTCAACAAAGGAGACTTCACATTGATGAACAAATATTTTTTTGCAATCTAGATCTCAAGGTATGCAATATATTTCGTATATGATGTTAGTTTTTTTTTTTTTTTTAATTTGAGACATCGTATCTGATGTTAGTTTCTTTTTGTAAGTTATATACATTTGTTATACTAGTTGCATTATGAAAATATTTGAAGGATTATGAGTTTGTAAGTTCCAAAATTGGGACCTATAGTTAATGAGTTTTAAGATTGTGAGTTTGAGTGTATATGTGTATAGAGAAGCATCCTATGGTGGTTATGTCCAGCCAATGTCTCCCTTTTGCAGCAGCGTTTATTGGAAGAGGCTTCCAGAGAGAGCTGACAACCATTTCTATTACATAAATCTCCACAACCATTGTAGATATGGTGCATTGCTTTTTTGTCTAAAAGAGACTCGCCCAATGCCTCCATGTTGCAAAAGCAGAGTTGTCCAACCCTATTTAACCAATTGACTACCTGTAGATAAGCACCACCATTCTAGATAAAGTTCCTTGCTAATCTTTCCGTCTTATTTATCACCTTTAAAGGAGCTTTGAAGATTGAGAAGTAAATAGGGAGGGAGGTTATTCCAAGTGGAAAACCCAAGCGTCAGCTTCCCGCCGTTTGAAAGAGGGATCTTCTTCCATTTTGAACTCCAAATAGACTTCATCAGCCTTCTACTCATAGCCATCAACTTAGTCTCTTGGAGGATCACTACGTTCAGACCAATTTTAATCAAAAGGACCTTCGCTACAGCTCTTTGGGGCACCACTCAAAGCCCTCTTACATTCTACGGATGGCTTTGTCTCTTTCTCTCTTGCATAGGCCCAATAGGCTCTACTTTGCTCCCTCAAATGCTCGAGCTCTACTTTAAGTTTAGAAATAGAGGGGTTGGAGGAACCTTCAGGATGAGGTGGTGGTGCAGGCACATTTTGCTTGCTAGGAGGGGCCTTGGTTTTCATCATGGGGAGGTGACTTTCTGCAAGCATCATAGTCATTTGTCATTTCTCCCAGGCTTATTAGGGTGGAATGGGTTTATGATGAACTTTTCTTTGAGGATATCTTAGAGGATCTGATCAACTAATCTACCCAGCTATCGTGGAAGTCTCTCCCTGTATTCACGAGAATCTCCTTCGACCTAAACCCTCTAATTTCACTTTCTTCTGCTCTTGAAAGGGTAGCTCACTTAATGCTATTGTTTTTTATAACTCCAACTATGTTAGTCATGGTAATTTTTCCATTCAAGAAATCCAGTAACATTCCCCCAAGGTGGGACCATACTTTTGAGTTTATGGCACAGAAGCAAGGCGTCTTAGGCATCAACGAAGTACACCACTACTATTTCTTCAATCGGTAAGGCGAAGAACATTTTTCCATGTTTCTTCGCAATTCTACAAATCTCCCTTTCCTCTTTCTATCATACATACATATGAAAATTTTCCTCTATCTTAATAAAATGTCTACCCAAATCCATACCCATCATTACAGAGTCTTGGTCGAGATTGGAGCATGGGCAATAGTAGTCAGAGTTGTGGAGTGGACGAACAATAAAGAAAGAGTGGGTCTAGTGCCCAGTCATGTCGAGAGTTTTTTATATATAATAGAAGAACACGTTTTTGGTGACCTAGAGAGCTCATATCATTTAGTGAAAGACGATTTTGCCACATGTTAAAGATCTCTAACATAATCTTTAGGGTTAATCTCAAATTAAGGGTGTGTTCTAGGGTTGCAAGATTAGTTGGATTTGATGTACACCGTGCCCCAAACATCACCTGAATGGATGATAATGAAATGTTGAGTCGAACTTATGGTTGGCTTGCTTTGTTAATGCTGGCTGTTTGGTCTTGTAAATTTCATGTCAAATGACCTATCTTGCAAAGTCATGTCAAGTATGACTCAAGCTACGAGATTGCCATGATTATTTTCCCATGTGATGGAAGGTGTTGCACGTGAAAATATGGTTTCACTTGTTTGACTACGCAAATGTTTTGGGCTTGACTTCGCTTGATGACTTCATACCCTTGCTTTCACGTTTTTGAATAGTTTAGCGTTACACGTGATCTAGTCTACTGTCATGAAAGAACTTTTTCAATTTTTGTGGGGTTGCGTCTGATGGTGTGAGTCCACTAACTAAATAGTTAGTTATGTCTGCATACTAAGACAATGTGAAAGATTCAACTGCCAACAGCTTCTCATCTACAAAAGCATCTCTGATCTTTGTTCTCTTCTTGTTGTGCTCTCTTTTGTAACTTGACATAGTGTAGGAAAATAATTGATAAATATTTGTTTCCACCAATTTTAGAATTGGGATTTTAAGTTATATTTATATTTCTCTCATTCAAACATTGTAGGAAAATAATTGATAAATATTTGTTCAAAATCCACTCTTCTCAAAAAAAAAAAAAATCAAAATCAAAATCCACTCTATAATAATAATAAATATTAATAAATAATTTTTTTAAATTCTCTCTCTCCTCTCGCCCCCAACCCCACGAAACCCTCCCTTTCCTTTCCCCATCCTTTCCCTTGCCGCTGTCGCTGCCCTTGTTGTCACCGTCGTTGCCCTTGCCCTCTTCTTCTTCAAACAAAAAGGCTACTCACCCCTCCTTTTTTCTTCAAACAAAAACCCACCCCTAACCTCATCTTCTTCTTCCTCAACAACCCCCCCCTCCCCATCTTCACTCTGTACAAACTCTCATCCCCTCATCTTCATCTTCCTCAATAAACCTACCATTTTCTCTTCAAACTAAAAAACCCAACCCACCATCTTCTTTGATCTAAAAAGAATCTCCCCATCTTCCCCAAACTCCTCTCCCCACTTCAATCTGAAAAAAATAATAATAATAATAATAACTCACCCTCTTCACAAGAATTCCAGATTTGAGCAGGAAAAAAAACACAGGAAGATGAAGATGGGGAACAAGGTGGTGGAAAAAAGGGAAAGAGAAAGTGGAGGAAGGGAAAAAGCAGATCTGTGAGAAATGAGAGAGAAACACAGTATACACTGTTGAAGTCCGGGTTTCATAAGTTTGGATTTTGCAAGTTGGAGATCCAAACACCGATTTGAGGGGACAAGGCAACTCGGGCTTCCCAAGTTGGTGGCCCAAACACCCCTTGAAGAAGTTGGTGAACAATCAACAAAAGCCAAAATCCCCTTAAAAGCCCTAAAAAACAGCACTAAAAGCCGAGGAGAAAAAGTTGCTAAACAAAAAGCCTTTGGGAATAAGCTACAAAATTATGCCCGAGCATTGTTGCTCACTGAAATCATAGGAGGAATTTCACGAATCTCAAGGCCACAAGCTTCATTAAGAGATGCAAATTTACTTGACACGAAAGGAGGATGGAGAATCTCAATGTCACATTCTTGAATAAAGAACCTAGATCTTCAAAACAAGAATCTTCAACCACAATATCGTTGGTGTTTTTTCCATAGGCTGTGAGACAAATGCCACACTAATTAGAATCATATTCCCAACATGACGGAGAATGAAAAGATGCAGGGTCTTTTGTCATATGAATGACTTCTTTGGTGAAGACAAAATTAAAGTTTGCTGGAGAACAAACATTTGGGTGCAAAGTCTTGGGAGGAGCAAATGTAAGTAAGGTATGAGTGACAACTTGCTTAATGGATGAGACCAAAAGACTTAAGCATTTTCTTCTGCAACGTTTGGATTCATAGAAATGAACTTAGGGGTTGAAGGGACGAAAGAAGGTGGTAATTTTCTTCATATATCTCGGCTTTTTTTTAATAGAATGGCGGTATCTATGTTGTGATTAAGAAGGGAAGAAACTCATGATGTAGCTATTTGAAACTTCTTTAGGTAGATTGTCGTCAGGATCATCTTCAATCTGGGCCTTGCCTCGTCAGAGGGTTTTATTCTTGGCCTTTGTTTGGTCAACCTTCACAAACCACTTTTTGCCTGATCGTTTCTTTGAGGCAACCTGCTCAAGCATTTGCTAATTTTCGTCATATATATATTGACAAAAGGGGAGCAACAACTTAGGGGTAGAGTCCCCTCTCCCGAAAAAAACTAATGGGATGTGAAAGCCTCTTGTATCTTCTTTGCTTTGCTCCTTGTGATTGGTCCTTCAGGTACATGCAATGGATTATTGATTGAATCCATATCATCCCCCCTTTCTTTAAAAGGATTTGTCCTCAACTCAAGGTCTTCATTTCCTACATCAAAATGAGTCAAGTCGGCCACATTAAAAGTAGAACTTACATTGTACTTACCTCGTAGATCTAATTTGTATGCATTGTTATTGATCCGTTCAAGCACTTGAAAAGGACTCATATAGCTTTAAAGATCTTTAAAGATCTCTTCTTCCATGAAGGGACTTTCCATTTCTTCTTTCATATGATAATTCTAAAAGCTCAATTTATACCATCAATCACAAATCTTTACCCATTATCTTTAATGTACAGTCTTTGGAAGAAGTTAATAAACTCTTCAACTGCTCCTTCATTGGTAAAGAGATTTCCATTGTCATCTTCTATCGAAGCAATGAAGTCCTTTTTTGTTCTAGTAGGAGCCCATTTGTGGAAGGCCTTCTTTTGAGCCATTAAAATCTACATTTTTTGCTCCACATCCTTCGCTACTCCTTTAAAATTATCGATTTGGGTAGAAATAAGCTTTTCCCTGATGTCAGCCCAAGTGAATTTACCATTTTTTAGAGGTCAAGATTTTCAATCAATTCATTAAACGTCGTCATACTTCCGGTTACTCTTTTCCCATTTGTCTTTTTAGATAGTCATCGAACCACTTTAAAAGCTCCACCTAAACACCACACGTCGAAACAGATATTTGCTAGATCAACCAACTATTACTAAAATTTGACAATGCCACATGTATCGGGGTCCATAAACACCTATAATCCAATCACTAAAAGAATTGTTATAAGAAAACATGATAGAGATAGAAAACAAACTATTGAGAGAATCGAGAACTAAAACACTATCTTCTTTCCAATATAATCATTACACATCGTGAAGTACCAACAATATCAAGCGCCAGTCAACCGATCCTTTTTGAACTCCAAATAGGCTTCATCAGCCTTCTACTCGTAGCCATCAACGTAGTCTCTTGGAGGATCACTGCGTTCGGACCAATTTTAATCAGAAGGACCTTCGCTAGAGCTCTTTGGGGGACCACTTGAAGCCCTCCTACATTCCACGGATGGCTTTGTCTCTCTCTCTTGCATAGGCCCAATAGGCTCTACTTTGCTCCCTCAAATGCTCAAGCTCTACTTTAAGTTTAGAAATGGAGGGGTTAAAGGAACCTTCAGGATGAGGGGGTGATGCAGGCACATTTTTCTTGACAGGAGTGGCCTTGGTTTTTGTAAACTCTAAGGTTTGAGAGAATCCAAATTAATCTATTCCATTCACATAAAGATATATATATATATATACAAGTGTACAAGGTTAACCCTAAGTAGGAGAATGTAAAAAGACAATAAAGGACAACTCTATATAATTACACTTATTATACTAATATAATAACTCTAACAGTTTTCATCATGGGGAGGTGAACTTTTCTTTGAGGATATCTTAGAGGATCTGATCAAGTAATCTACCCAATCATCGTGGTAGTCTCTCCTTGTAACCACGACAATCCCCTTCGACCTAAACCCTCTAACTTCACTTTCTTCTGCTCTTGGAAGGGTAACTCACTTAATGCTATTGTTTTTTATAACTCATTCAACTATGTTAGTCATGGTAATTTTTCCATTCAAGAAATCCAGTAACATTCTCCCAAGGTGGGACCATACTTTTGAGTTTATGGCACAAAAGCAAGGCGTCTTAGGCATCAATGAAGTACACCACTACTATTTCTTCAATCGGTAAGTCGAAGAACATTTTTCCATGTTTCTTTGCAATTCTAAAAATCTCCCTTTCCTCTTTCTATCATACATACACATTAAAATTTTCCCCTTGTCTACCCAAATCCATACCCACCATTACTGAGTCTTAATGGATCTTACTTGGGCCCATTTCCTCACTCTCATTGGTCCCTTTCCCTTTCTTCTCTTTTCTTTTATACATATGGACTATAGGAGGTCTAACAATACCCTCGGGCCGATGAAGCACCTCGTCCTCAAGGTGAAATGTTGGAAATAGTGTAGGGGCCAAAAAACTTTGGAGACAGCTTCTCACTTCGTTTGCGTGCCAATGAACGTTGTCTATACGAACGAAGTTTCAAAAAGACCTGCTCACCTACTTCATAATGTACTTCTCTTCTTTTCTTGTCAGCATATTGTTTCATCCTATCTTGTGCTCGAGTCAATTGGTCTTTCAAGGCCAATAAATGTTGGGAGACTTACGATCCCCATAAGACAAAAGAGGAGGCGGTTGGCGACCATACACCACATTGAAGGGAGTCATATTGATGGATATGTGGAAAGTAGTGTTATACCAATATTCAGCCTATGATAACCATTGTTCCCACTGCTTAGGATGCTCACTGCAGAAGCACCTCAAGTAATTCTCCACACACTTGTTCACAATCTCGGTCTGCCCGTCGGTTTGAGGATGGAAAGCAGTGCTATGTTTCATTTGTGTCCTTTGTATCTTGAACAATTCGTTCCAAAAGTGTAACAAAGATTTTATCCCTATCAGAAACAATAGACTGAGGAAAACCATGTAGCCGAACCACTTCTTTGATGAATATCGCTGCGACATCTTTGGGTGTGAACGGGTGTTTCAAGGGAAGGAAATGGCCATACTTACTGAGTTGGTCCACCACCACTAAAATGGAATCAAACCCCTTTGACTTCGGTAGTTCTTCCACGAAATCCATGGATATATCTTCCCAAATCCGGTTTGGTATAGGCAGAGGTTGTAGAACTCCGCAGGTGACAAGGAGTTGTTTTTATTCCTCTAGCACACAACACACTTTTCCACATATCTCCTAACATCTGCCTTCATATTCTTCCAAAACTATTCACCAGTCAATCGCTTATAGGTTCTCAGGAATCTCGAGTGACCCCCCATGACTGAATCGTGATATGTATGTCGAATAGTAGGGATCAAAGAAGACTTACTTGAGAAGACCATGCGGTCTTTATATAACAATTTCCCTTGGGAGATACTGAACTTGGAGTGGGAATTTGGGTCGAGCTCTAACTCTGTTTTAATCTTTACCAACTCGGGGTCTTGACCCACCTCTTTTTGGATCAATTCAACGTCTCTGATGGTAGGGATAGAAATCAGGGATAATTCAGCCTCGTGGGGAATTCTGGAAAGGTCGTTAGCCGCCTTGTTGAGGAGCCTTGGATTATACCTGATTTCAAAGTCATACCCTAACAATTTAGTTAACCATTTTTGGTACTCAAGCTGCACTTCTCGTTGTTCCAACAGGTGCTTCAAGGCTCGTTGATCTGTAAGCACTATAAATTTTTGTCCAAGAAGGTAATGTCTCCATTTTTCCACTGCCAACACTATGACCATTAGTTCCCTTTCATACACTGATTTCTCTCTTGCCCTATTAGACAAGGTTTGGCTAAAGAAAGCCACATGTCTCTGTTTTTTTAGTGAGGATTGCTCCTACCCCTGTGTCAGACGTGTCTGTTTCAATGGTGAAAGGCTGATTTCAATCGAGAAGAGCTAACACAGGTAATGTGACCATTGCCTTCTTCAATTGGTTAAACGCTTCAGTTGCCCCATCATTCCACTGAAAAGCATCCTTTTTCAACAATTGTGTGAGGGGGTGGCTATTTTGCCGTAGTTCATCACAAACCTTCGGTAGTAACCGGTTAACCCCAAAAATCCCCCCAGCTCCTTGATGTTTTTTGGTTGTGGCCAGCTCACCATCGCTTGGATCTTCTCTCCATCGGCTTCAACTCCCTCTGCAGAGACCCAATGACCCAAATAGGTTATTCTCTCTTGGGCAAACACACATTTCTTTTGATTGGCAAAGATAGCATTATCCTTTAAAACATTGAAAACCATACCAAGGTGGGTCAAGTGGGTCTGCATATCAGGGTTGTAGATGAGTATATCGTCAAAGAATACCAACAGACATCGGCGTAGAAACAGTCTGAATACTCTGTTCATTGCGATTGGAAGGTGGTTGGACCATTGGTGAGTCCAAACAGCATGACCAAGAACTCATAATGTCCTTCGTGCGTCCTAAAAGCCGTCTTAGAAACATCTTCTTCTTTCATTCTAATCTGATGATAATCGGACTTCAAATCTAACTTCGAATATACCTTTGATCCGTGAAGTTCATCGAGCAGCTCTTCAATCACTGAGATAGGGAACTTGTCAGGAATGGTCACTTGATTTAGAGCTCGGTAATCCACACAAAATCTCCACCCTCCATCCTCCTTCTTGACTAACAGCATTGGACTAGAAAACGGACTCGAACTTGGTCGAATAATACCAGACAGTAACATTTCCCTGATCAGCTTCTCAATCTCTGCCTTCTGTGCGTGAGCATATTTATATGGCCTGACATTGATGGGTCCTTGTCCTTCCTTGAGGACAATCTGATGATCAACTTCTCGACTTGGGGGCAGTCTTGTGGGGAGATTAAACACATCATCATATTCTTTTAACAACTCACTTACCTCGAAGGGAATGGGAGACTGCTTTAGTTGTTCTCTTTCGTCGGTTCCTCCTCGTGGTTGATTCAAGGACAAGTCACGAAGTTCAACCAGGAACCCTTGATCTGACTCCTGCCAAGTCTTTGCCATCATCTTCAAGGAGACCTCCGCCCTCGTCAGAGACGAATCCGCCTTGATGGTTACTTTTTGATCCCCTGCTTCGAATGAAATGGTCAGGGTTGCCCAATCCACCTTCATTGTGCCCATGGTTCTGAGTCATTGCATTCCCAAAATGAGGTCCACTGCCCCAAGCTCTAAAGGAAGAAAATCCTCTGTTATGGAAATCTCCGGAAAGGTGATGGTGAGTGATTTACATACTCTTCTTCCCTTCGTAGCCACCCCATTCCCCATTACTATCCCATAGTTTGTGGTTTCAACCATGGGCAGTCGGAACTCGTCTACCAATTTTTGCAAAATGAAGTTGTGGGTGGCTCCACATCTATCAATACCATTATTGCCTCGCCTTTGAGGAAGCCCTTAACCTTCATAGTTCTAGGCGTGGAGAAACCAATGACTGACTTCAAGTGGAGCTCGACTACCGAAGTGTCTTCTTCTTCTTCCTCGGTGGGTGTTGCTTGCAAGATTTCAATTTCCTCAGTATCGTTGACTAATAGTACCCTGAGTTCTCGCATTTCCTTCTTTTTGCAACGATGCTTTGGCGTGTACTTTTCATCACAGTGGAAACAGAGCCCTTTTTCGCGCTTATTTTGGAATTCCACATCTGTCATTCGTCAAGTTGTCACATCCTTCCTAGCCGTTGTACCTTTGTCTGGCAGAGTTATCACGCGTAGGGGAGCGGCGTCTGGCAGCTTAGCAGTGGTCTGTGTACCTTGCTTGTTCCCACTTTTTCCCGATTGGGTAAGGCCCATTTTCAAGTACTCGCTTGCCAACCCTGGGCCCATTCCTTCTATAGCCATTTGAATCGCAAGATCCCTATCTTCAATGAGTTGGGCCTTTGTCATTATCTCTTCCAGCCCAGTAGGTCGTCGACTATCCACTTCAGCTTTCACGGTGGGTTTCAGGCCGTTAAGGAATGTGTTCTCTAAAACCTTCTCCGGCAGCTCCGGCAACGATGCAGCGTAAACTTCGAACCGTTTGATATATTCTGCCACTGAATCTTCCTGTCGAATCGCTAAGAATCGTGCGCATAGACTACCTTCTTGTGAAGGTCTGAAACGTTTAAATAAACGAGCCTTCATGTCCTCCCAAGTCTTAATCCTTTTCCGATTATGGGACCATCTATACCAATCCATTACGTATTCGTCGAAGCTAACAATAGCCGCTGTGATTTTATCCCACTCTGAGAGTCCATGGATTTCGAAGTACCTCTCTGCACGGAACAACCAGTAGTCTAGATTTGTCCCTGAAAAGATTGGCATTTCCAATCTTTTAAACTTGCTTCAGTCTCCTCCTACCTTGGGGGGCTCGACTTTTCCTTCCTTATCTATTGACTCATTCAGGTTCTCCATCGACTGCTCTAGTGGACTGGTATCCCCCATGTCTGTGGCTGCTCGTTTTCGTTTTCCTACCGTCATTTCCGCCATCATCATGGTCATTCGCTCGATACTTTTCTCAAGTCTTTGTCCGGGTTCCTTCAGCTGGCTGATATCCTTTTCTATCAACTCTACCCGCTCTTCAATCTGTTGTTGCGCCATTCGACGTGTTCTCCCCAGGTTGGCGTGCTCTGATACCAATTGTTAGGACACCTCTACTTCCTAACGGTTAGTTACCCTCGTAAGAGTCTTCACGCACACACGCATACAAGAAAGACAAACTCGAGATGAATCCCAGCCTTGTTCAATGGGAGTTCTCCAAGGAACCAAGGGGGAGTTATATATTCAAACACAATAGAACAATACCTTACACAAGAAGATAATAGAAGATCACACAAACACTACCAGCATTCGAGAGGCTGGATCTCTCCTACCCGCAGGTCCTTCCACATACAAATTACTCGATAAGACAAACTAACACTCCAACCCCATACAAAAAGACTTCCAAGACGGACCCCCGTACAACTACACCTATGGGCCCTTAATGGATCTTACTTGGGCCCATTTCCTCACTCTCATTGGTCCCTTTCCCTTTCTTCTCTTTTCTTTTATACATATGGACTATAGGAGGTCTAACCGTATTATCCCTTCTTTCTAGCTTTATTCAAGCGACGATAGTCCATTCACACGGTTCATCTTGGCCAAAGCCCATGTAACTAAGTATGACATCAAGGTATGACCAATCCACTTTATCAATACGCAATTAAAATCACCTCAAGAATTTTTCTTCTTTCTACAAAGTCGTTTGCAATGCATATCTTCTGCTAAGTGATGCAATACTTCCTTTAAAAGCTCTACAAGCACCTTAGCAATCACCTTGTAAAGTGAAGAAATAAGGCTGATCGGTCTATATTCACTCACTCTATTTGCTTTCAACTTCAATGGAATAAGGAAAATGTTGGTCTCATTGGTCCTTTTGTTTATAATCTTGTTTAAAGAAAATCTTGGAACACCTCTACCATGTCATTCTTCAACATGTTCCTGAAAGAAAAAAAAAATCTTCAACTTACTTGTCATGCCAAGGCTTATATATAGCTTTAAAGATTCTTTAAAGATTTCTTCTTCCATGAATGGACTTTTCAACTCTTCTTTCATATGATAATTCAAAAAAGCTCAATTTATACCATCAATCCTAAATCTCTACCCATTATCTTTAGTGTACAATTTTTGGAAGAAATTAATAAACTCAGCTTCAACTTCTCTCCTTCATTGGTAAGGAGATTTTCACTGTCATCTTCTATCGATGTAATGAAGGCTTTATTTGTTCTGACTGGAGCCCATTTTTGGAAGAAGCTATAAAGACTTTCTTTTGAGGCATTGAAATCTACACTTGTGGTTCCACATCCTTTACTCCTTTAAAATTATCTATTCTAGTAGAAATTAGTCTTTGCATGCCATCAGCGCAAGTGAATTTACCATTATTTAAAGGCACGCCAATGAGATCAAGATCATCAATCAGCCCATTAAACGTCGTCATACTATTGGTTGTCCTTCCTCATTTGTCTTTTTAGATAGTCATCGAACCACTTTAAAACTCCCAGCTAAACACCACACGTCTAAACAAATGCTTGCTAAATTAGCCAACTCTTGCCAAAATTTGATTGAGATAGAAGACCATGATAATCCAATCATTAAAGCATTGTTATAAAATAACATGATAGAAATAGAAAACAAACCAACGAGAGAATCAAGAATTAAGACACTATCTTCTTTCCACATAATCATTACACCCCATGAAGTACCAATAGTATCAAGGGCCACCAACTGATCCTTTTCGAACTCCAAATAGACTTCAACAGCCTTCTACTCTTAGCCATCAGCATAGTCTCTTAGACGATCACTGGTTTCGGATCAAAATGTCCTTCACTAGAGCTCTTTGGGGCACTGCTTGAAGTCCTCTTACATTCCACGAGATTATCTTCATGAGGTAATCTCTAGGCCCTTCTAACTCCTATCTTCGTCCTCACATTCAACTTCATCTTCAACCTCATTTTTCATCTCGATCCTCTTTCTCCGAGGCAGACCATGATTTTGTCATCGTCTTCAATGATACCTCAGCCCTTGTCAGTGCAGGATCCCCTCGAATACCTTCAACCCTTCTACTTCAAATGACATTTCAAGTTCATTCCAATCCACACCCATAAATCCTATTGTGCGCAATCACAACATTCCCAAAATGATATCCACCCCTCCCAATTTCAAAAGAAGGCAGTCTGCTGAAATCGATGTAATTGTGATTTCAGAGAGAGTTATCACCACAGCCTTGCAAACCCCTTTTCCTTTGACAACTACCCCATTTCCCATGACGATACCATAGTAGGTCGTTCATATGAGAGAAAGGTTCAACTTTTCCCCTTGCAGTCTATCAACACTATCACCTCCTTCTCCGAGACGGTTCCTCGAACTTTCATAGTGCCTGTAGTTGAAAACTCAATGATAGACTTCAAGTCCAATTCACCTAGATCCCCAACTTCCACAGTACCTCCACTTCGGGTTCTTCCTCAGCCTATCCTCCTTGGACCAACTCGATCTCCTCTTCTTCGTTAATCAATAAGACTCGCAACTCCCGCGTTTCTCAATTCTTGCGGCGATGGTTTGGAGTATACTTTTCGTCATTCTCTCTTTTAGCTTGGAACTTGGCGTCTGATAGTCGTTTGACAGGTGTCTCTTTCCGTATTTTCCCCAATTTCTCAAGTAGGGTTACAGACCGATAGGTCTGTGGGTCATTCGTTCTATCCGTGGGCTTCAATGGGCCAGGTACAATGGCCTTGGCACTTGCCTGTTGGATCCCCTTACTGTTGTCATTTGGGTTGTTCGAGCCCATCAGGTTCGTTGCCATTTTAATTGCCAGATCTCGGTCCTCTATAAGTTGGGCCTGTTTCATGATTTCTCTCAGCCCAACCGGTTGTCGGCTCACCACTTCAACTCGGATAGTAGGTTTTAGACCGTTGAGAAACGTGTTCTCCAGGACGTTCTTTGGCAGCTTCGGTAACAGTGACGCATATATTTCAAACTTCTTTCTGAAGTCAGCCACCATGCCTTCTTGTTTCATAGCCAAGAAACGCGGGCATAAGCTCCCCTCCTGAGATGGACAATAACGCTCGAAAATCTTGGATTTCAATCCCTCCCACGTCGTAATCTTCTCCTGGTTTGACTCCCATCGGTACCAATCAACCACATCGTGATCAAAACTAATGATCGCTATCGTTATCCTTCTGCCTCATTCAACTGGTGTATTTCAAAGTAGCGTTCAGCCCTGAAGATCCACAAATTCGGATTTTTTCCCTGTGAACATGGGCATTTCCAGTTTCTTAAATTTGCATCTGTTTACTCCTTGTATCTCCTTTTGGCCTCTGTTCTCCACCACTCTTTCGGTTTCGACAGAGGTCTCTTCAACCATCGAACTAGTCGGTTTCCTGGGATCTTGTTTGGTTGGGTGTGTGATTGAGGATGATCCTTAACCGTTACTTGTCGTTTGCCCTGACATTAGAGCCAAGATGGCTCGCTGATTCTCCTTCATATCGAGTGAAAGTCGCTCTATATTTCTTTCCAAACTCTGCGATATCCCTACTTCAGTCCTTATTTCTTTGTTTTTCTACAATCATCTTTTGCTTGCACGACAGTTTAAGTGATCTGCAACTGCTCTAATATGGAAATATGTGCTTGATATAGGCTTCGAGCAGGAAAATGTAATAAAATTGTTCAGGTATGTGGTTGTGTCACACTCTAATTCTTCTGTTTAGGAAAGTACAAACTAAGCTATTTTTTATTGTAAGGTTGGACCCTTTAGCATTGTTTTTCTTTTTTTCTTTTTTTTTTTTCTTTTTTTAGTTTAGTTTAGTTTAGTGCAACATTGAGTAAATGGATGTAGAAGTACTAATAATGAGTGTGTTTTAGATAAATCTTGATAAACATGAATTGTGGGAGAGAAAGGGGTGTTTTGTGTGTTATAGTTGATCTGTTATCTCTGTCTTGAAACAGGAATTATTTGCATAATCGAGATGCAATTCTATATCTTTGAAAGGAATAATGTTGAGCAAACAGTGTGAAAAATAAGAAGAATGGCGCTTGAATTGGGGAAATGATTTTGGAAATTTGGTGATGTCTGGTCGTTGCTAGTAAACATGGTTCACCTGCTAGTCAATTGGTGGCATGGTAATACTGTTAAGTCACATATTGTCGTGGTTGTGCTATTTGGCATGGTGATCTTATTGATATTAAAGTGGTCTTAAAAGGTGGACAAGACTTGTATGTTCTAATACTTGCTTCTGAGTTAGGTATGTGCCTCATTCTCTGCTATAATTTCCTTGTCACAGTTCGTTTTTATAGTTTTCCTTCCTAACTTTGTTTCAACTGTTTTATTGCTTTCTGTATATTAAAATGAAGATGTAAAGAAGGCAAGTTCGGTTGTCATTGGCGTTATAGTTTCTGCTACTGTCCTTATAATTGCCGGCCTACTTTTGGTTGGATTTTACATTATCAAAAGCAGGAAAATCCTCGAGGGTAAATTTTTTTGCTGAATTGTTTTCAATTTTAAATAACTATGAAGATTTCTGTTAAGCATTTTTGCAATTCCTACCACTGATAACTTATGGGATTAGAAGTATGGTCTGTAATTTTTTATTTTTTATTCAAAAAGTAAAGATCAATATGATGCATCTGCTTTGAATCTTGATATGTTTACCAAACTTTTGTACTGCTTTTAATGGTTCAAGGCTGGTGAAAGATGAAAGAATTATGGTTGAGATGAAGATGAAAGACTTGAACATTGCTCTAAATCCAATTATCCAAAATGAGCCTCTAGAATTGAGAATTACATAAAGGTAAAATTCCCTTAAACGATATTCCTATACGCTTTGAATTTAGAACTTCATAAATGCATGGTAAAGTTGAATTGTAGTGTACATTAGATAAAATTGGAGTGTTAAAGGTCATTGTTTGATTCTCTAATTAAATTTGTGTTTACAACTTCCCAGTTTTATTCTTTTTGACACTGGTTTTTCATGTGTATGGAATTACATATTAGCTACTTGGATTTTACAATATCAACATAATGCCTATTACTCTAACTATGTAAGTTGAATCCAATATTCTAAAGTTCCAACTAATTTAAATCATATTTTGGTCATTGATTTGTGTACTCATTCAAATTTAGTTTTTCTACCTTAATTCCTTTGTATAAGCAGGAACCATTAGTTGATATCTGTATTTATCAATTGATAGATAATTATCTCTAGTCTTGTTTTGTGATTAATTATTGAATGCATCATGTTTTCATATTTTCTTTGCAACTCTGATCGTGTTCTTCAGAAACCTTTTCATATGAGTGTGTGTACGTGTTGCGTCAGAAGAATATTCTTCGAGTACTTATTATCTTGATGGTGGTTGAATTTTGTTTAGACCATGGCACTCTAGATCATACAATGGAAAGCACACAAAAGAGACCCTTCCAACTAATTATGGATGATTTCTTTAATGTTATAAAATCATGATGAAACTTATTGGATTTATATGTCTGGTTGTATGTTGATATTGTGTCGTACGTTTAATTATTAACTTGTATGTGTTTAGAAGTTATTGTAGCCATAATTGGGTTTAGAAATGCTTTTCCTCAAGTGTCATAGTTTACTTGGTTGTATGGCTATCCTACTGTTACGGTAGCCATACAAATGGATGAGTTTGTGTGATTTGAAGTGTGTTTGGATAAATTTATGGGATGTGGACTAACGGAGTGAAATAGGCACGTCTTTTGGCTTCTATAGGTTATTTTTGGTGAGTTTGTGTGATTTGAAGTGTGTTTGGATGAGTTTGGGGGATTTGAATTTCGTTTGGGTGGCTTGGGTAAGTGTTTGACTTTTAAGGATTAGTTTAGGTGAGTTTGTGGGATTTGAAATGTGTTTGAGTGAGTTTATTGGATGTGGATTGAGTATGAGTAAGTTTGGAACTTTTGGATAAGTTTGTAGGGTTTAAAATTTGTTTGGGTGAGAGGCATGTGTTTGTCTTTTACGGGTCAATTTAGGTGGAATTGTAAGCTTTGAAGTGTGTTTGCATGAGTTTGGGGTGAATTAGACACATTGGAGCAAGTTTATCAAATTTGACGTGTGTTTAGATGAATTTATGGGATTTGGAAGTGTGTTTGGATGAGTTTTTTGAATTTTGTAACAATTTTGTATTGTTAATTTAACAATTTTGTAATTTGGTGTTTGATATTATTTTGTTGATTTTCTTGCAATGTCCTTTAAATGATTGATTTAAATTGTGCTTGATGCTAAACCTAACTTGCTTAGTTTTAGAAATATTTGGAGTCTTGTTGTGAACCTGAACTGTTGAGGTTGTAGTTGGGCGGTTTTTCATATAGAATTGTGTCTCTTGTTTAACAGGTTTTAAAATTTTTTGGTTAGCCTTATGTATGTCGTTATGCTGTCGAAATTTTCGAAGCATCCGGTTAGAATTTATCTGATGCCTCTCGCATCTTTTCTTCTTTTGGCCATTCATATATAAATAAAATTAAAATTAAAAAAAAAAAAATGTTTAGGGTCTCCATGTTGGTCTATGGCACTTTGCTTGTGCGTTTGATTTCCTATGGTATGGACCCCACGTGGAGTTTTAATAAGCCACACCCGTTCAAAGTTATTTCTAGGAAAATAAAGCGATGCACGGGAATACTTTTTCCTCTGAATTTCTCACTTGATTCTTTTTTTTTTTTTTTTTTTTAGTTTCTTGTTTGGATGTATTTTGCGTTGTGTTTGAAGGGATGGTTTTGGGGGAATGGAATGACATCATCTTGATTAATTGTTGTTGTCTTCTGATGTTTAGGTTCGGTATATTTGTAACTTTCCAGGGAAATTTTATGTGTGAGAGTTGATTGATTGGTAGGCTAGGTCCACAACTTGTATTTACTAGTGTCCCTCTTTTTGGATTTGATGTCTACTTAATGTAATCTAGGCTACGTGTCTCGTTTCATAACTATATCGTTTTCAGTTTTCTATATTTTAAATCATGCCTACTTTATTTCAATTTCTTGTGTGTTTTTCACCATTCTTGAAATAAATTTCTTTCTTT